>JAWZYU010001496.1:0-25002 GCA_038380435.1 Ryuthela nishihirai
TCAAAAAAGACCCCCAATAAAGTGACATCCCCAAATCTTCTATATGAAGGAAAGGTCATAGAGACACGAAATTTGGCAATTAGACTATAAAACTAGTTTTCGCTAGATATCAGGTGAAAAAAGTCGAAAAAAGTCAAAAACGCAGAAAAAGTGAAAAATCATTAAAAGTGACAGGGAGGTGTACATTCAAATCACTAAGAAACAAGCAATCAGTCTTCCCAATTATAAAAAACGCCCAAAACTGAGCAGGCCAAGTGAGAACAAATCAGACAACACAGCCTAGTTAAAGCAATGGGATCTCAGAACAGTGTAGAGTCACACAGCGTCAAAAACAGTCCAAATTCAAAGTCACCCAGCGAAAAAAAGTAGCCATTCTAGAAAAAGAACAAACCTGATCAAAGTGACACCCAGGGGGAGAGTGAGAAGCCTCCCAGAGCAATAAGTCCACTGAGACAACAAAACCCAGAACAGAGAAAGAAAACCCACCTAGCAGCACGAAAGTCCCTTTAGAAATGAATGCCCAGGACAGAGAAAGCAAACCCACCCAGCAGCCCAATAGTCCCCAGAGACAACACAACCCAGGAGAGAGAAAGGAAACCCACATAGCAGCCCAAAAGTCCCCTGTGACAGCAAACAATTCGCCAAAAATAGAAAAAACGACCAAAAGTGAGAAAAAAGTTGATAGAACGACGCAGAGTACAAGAACGCACAATGTGATAAGCAAAGTTAAAATCGACCACAGTGCAGACATGACGTCACAAGCGTAAAATGCCTAAAATCAATGAAAAACAGAAAATCGCTATAAAATCCGTTCTAGAAGAGAAAAATGGACAGTTTAAAAAGCTACACCCACGTAATCGACCTCAAGGAACCCGATTCCGTCGTCAAAATCGCCAAAAAGTGACCCGTTCTAGAGTTATTCAAGAAAAAGTGACAAAAACTCAATCGGACCTCAGAGAGGACAAAAAAGCCCAAATCGTTGAAAATGACCCATCCAGTACAATGAGACAAACCCCTCTAACATGAATCAGTGGTCCGAATTATTAAAAACGCCCCAAACTGAGCAGGCCAAGTAAGAACGTGTCAGTAAAGAAACCCCATGTTATCCTATGAGAATCCTAAGCCTAAAAAGCTCGAAAACACAAAATATTCCAAAAATCACCAAAAATCAAAAAAAGGAGTTAGAGAGTCAAAAAGCACATCAACAGAAAGGTGATGAGTCAGACTAAGATCTGATCAAAAACAAGTCACAAAAAGTCCCATCTAAGGTAGAGTCAAAAAGCCTCAAAGTTGTAGTGAAATAACAAAAAAAAAGAGACCCCCCAGGGTGAAAAAAAACTGATCAAAGTGATCTTAAGGGACCCAAAAAGACACTGGAAAAAACAAAGTCAAGAAAAGTCCAAAAACAAAGGAGATATAGCAATTTGAAATAATGTCACAATCTCCAAACCCTGGTTTTGCAGGTAACTGACAGACAGAGCTCTCTCCATAGACTTAATGTTAAATGAAGTTCTATCCTGTAGTCGCAATAATGTTAACGCTATGGGAAAACATAAACGCTAATAAAATCCGTTCTAATAAAGATAAATCCACGCTTCAAAGACCTAGATATAGGTAATCCCACGTGATAAAGCCATTGCAAAAGTCAAAACAGCAAAAAAATGCATAGTTTTCGAGTTATAACGAAAAAAGTGACAAAAACGCAATCGGACCTGGGAGAAACCAAAAAATGCAAAAAACGTCAAAAAGACACTGTACACCCCTGAAGTATAAAGTGTAAGACAGGAATCAGTCGTCCGAATTATAAAAAACGCCCCGAAACTGAGCAGGCCAAGTGAGAACGAATCAGTCAAAATGCCCATGTTAACCTATGGAAACTGAAAACCAAAAACTGTCGAAAAGCTTAAATTTTCAAAAATTCACCAAAAATAGAAAAAACGACAAAAAGTGAAAAAAAAGTTTATAGAACGACGCAGAGTAGAAGAACGCACAATGTGATAAGCAAAGTTAAAATCGATCACTGTGCAGACATGACGTCACAGGCCAAAAACAGGCAAAATCCATAAAAAGGTGAAAATCGCTATAAAATCGGTTCTAAGAGACAAAAATGGATGGTTTAAAGAGCTATACCCATGTAATCCACTTCAAGGAACCCGAATCCATCGTCAAAATCACCAAAAAGTGACCCATTCCAGAGATATTAGTCAAAAAGTGGCAAAAACGCAATCGGACCTCTGAGAAGACAAAAAGACCCAAATCTCTAGAAATGACCCCTCTGGTATAAAGAGACATCCCCATGGAACATGAATCAGTCGTCCGAATTATAAAAAACGCCCCAAAAATGAGCAGGCCAAGTGAGAACGAATCAGTAAAGTTTAGCCATGTTAAAAGACGTATGCTCCATAGACCTAATGTTAAACTAAGTTCTATCCTGTAGTCGCAATAATGTGAACGCTATGGGAAAACAAAAGCACTCATAAAATCCGTTCTAATTGATAAAAATGAACGCTTCAAAGACCTAGCTATATGTATTCCCACCTGATAAAGCTGATTCAAAAGTCAAAACAGCCAAAAAAAACATATTTTCCGAGCTATTAAGGAAAAAGTGCCAAAAACGCAATCGGACCTCTGAGAAACCAAAAAAGGCAAAAAAGGTCAAAAAGACACTATCCACCCTTCAAGTGTAAAGTATAAGACAGGAATCAGTGGTCCGAATTATAAAAAACGCCCCAAACTGAGCAGGCCCAGTGAGAACGAGTCAGTAAAGTTTCCCATGTTAAACCTATGAGAAGTGTTGGGAAAAAGAGTCAAAAAAGGCGACAATTTCAAAAATTCACCAAAAATGAACAGACCCACTTAGAAGAGAAATGAAGACATCCACATGAAGATAGAAACACACATAAAGATCTGATAAGAAAAAAAGAACCAAAAGTCCCCAGTAAAGGGGTCAAAAAAGACCCCCAATAAAGTGACATCCCCAAATCTTCTATATGAAGGAAAGGTCATAGAGACACGAAATTTGGCAATTAGACTATAAAACTAGTTTTCGCTAGATATCAGGTGAAAAAAGTCGAAAAAAGTCAAAAACGCAGAAAAAGTGAAAAATCATTAAAAGTGACAGGGAGGTGTACATTCAAATCACTAAGAAACAAGCAATCAGTCTTCCCAATTATAAAAAACGCCCAAAACTGAGCAGGCCAAGTGAGAACAAATCAGACAACACAGCCTAGTTAAAGCAATGGGATCTCAGAACAGTGTAGAGTCACACAGCGTCAAAAACAGTCCAAATTCAAAGTCACCCAGCGAAAAAAAGTAGCCATTCTAGAAAAAGAACAAACCTGATCAAAGTGACACCCAGGGGGAGAGTGAGAAGCCTCCCAGAGCAATAAGTCCACTGAGACAACAAAACCCAGAACAGAGAAAGAAAACCCACCTAGCAGCACGAAAGTCCCTTTAGAAATGAATGCCCAGGACAGAGAAAGCAAACCCACCCAGCAGCCCAATAGTCCCCAGAGACAACACAACCCAGGAGAGAGAAAGGAAACCCACATAGCAGCCCAAAAGTCCCCTGTGACAGCAAACAATTCGCCAAAAATAGAAAAAACGACCAAAAGTGAGAAAAAAGTTGATAGAACGACGCAGAGTACAAGAACGCACAATGTGATAAGCAAAGTTAAAATCGACCACAGTGCAGACATGACGTCACAAGCGTAAAATGCCTAAAATCAATGAAAAACAGAAAATCGCTATAAAATCCGTTCTAGAAGAGAAAAATGGACAGTTTAAAAAGCTACACCCACGTAATCGACCTCAAGGAACCCGATTCCGTCGTCAAAATCGCCAAAAAGTGACCCGTTCTAGAGTTATTCAAGAAAAAGTGACAAAAACTCAATCGGACCTCAGAGAGGACAAAAAAGCCCAAATCGTTGAAAATGACCCATCCAGTACAATGAGACAAACCCCTCTAACATGAATCAGTGGTCCGAATTATTAAAAACGCCCCAAACTGAGCAGGCCAAGTAAGAACGTGTCAGTAAAGAAACCCCATGTTATCCTATGAGAATCCTAAGCCTAAAAAGCTCGAAAACACAAAATATTCCAAAAATCACCAAAAATCAAAAAAAGGAGTTAGAGAGTCAAAAAGCACATCAACAGAAAGGTGATGAGTCAGACTAAGATCTGATCAAAAACAAGTCACAAAAAGTCCCATCTAAGGTAGAGTCAAAAAGCCTCAAAGTTGTAGTGAAATAACAAAAAAAAAGAGACCCCCCAGGGTGAAAAAAAACTGATCAAAGTGATCTTAAGGGACCCAAAAAGACACTGGAAAAAACAAAGTCAAGAAAAGTCCAAAAACAAAGGAGATATAGCAATTTGAAATAATGTCACAATCTCCAAACCCTGGTTTTGCAGGTAACTGACAGACAGAGCTCTCTCCATAGACTTAATGTTAAATGAAGTTCTATCCTGTAGTCGCAATAATGTTAACGCTATGGGAAAACATAAACGCTAATAAAATCCGTTCTAATAAAGATAAATCCACGCTTCAAAGACCTAGATATAGGTAATCCCACGTGATAAAGCCATTGCAAAAGTCAAAACAGCAAAAAAATGCATAGTTTTCGAGTTATAACGAAAAAAGTGACAAAAACGCAATCGGACCTGGGAGAAACCAAAAAATGCAAAAAACGTCAAAAAGACACTGTACACCCCTGAAGTATAAAGTGTAAGACAGGAATCAGTCGTCCGAATTATAAAAAACGCCCCGAAACTGAGCAGGCCAAGTGAGAACGAATCAGTCAAAATGCCCATGTTAACCTATGGAAACTGAAAACCAAAAACTGTCGAAAAGCTTAAATTTTCAAAAATTCACCAAAAATAGAAAAAACGACAAAAAGTGAAAAAAAAGTTTATAGAACGACGCAGAGTAGAAGAACGCACAATGTGATAAGCAAAGTTAAAATCGATCACTGTGCAGACATGACGTCACAGGCCAAAAACAGGCAAAATCCATAAAAAGGTGAAAATCGCTATAAAATCGGTTCTAAGAGACAAAAATGGATGGTTTAAAGAGCTATACCCATGTAATCCACTTCAAGGAACCCGAATCCATCGTCAAAATCACCAAAAAGTGACCCATTCCAGAGATATTAGTCAAAAAGTGGCAAAAACGCAATCGGACCTCTGAGAAGACAAAAAGACCCAAATCTCTAGAAATGACCCCTCTGGTATAAAGAGACATCCCCATGGAACATGAATCAGTCGTCCGAATTATAAAAAACGCCCCAAAAATGAGCAGGCCAAGTGAGAACGAATCAGTAAAGTTTAGCCATGTTAAAAGACGTATGCTCCATAGACCTAATGTTAAACTAAGTTCTATCCTGTAGTCGCAATAATGTGAACGCTATGGGAAAACAAAAGCACTCATAAAATCCGTTCTAATTGATAAAAATGAACGCTTCAAAGACCTAGCTATATGTATTCCCACCTGATAAAGCTGATTCAAAAGTCAAAACAGCCAAAAAAAACATATTTTCCGAGCTATTAAGGAAAAAGTGCCAAAAACGCAATCGGACCTCTGAGAAACCAAAAAAGGCAAAAAAGGTCAAAAAGACACTATCCACCCTTCAAGTGTAAAGTATAAGACAGGAATCAGTGGTCCGAATTATAAAAAACGCCCCAAACTGAGCAGGCCCAGTGAGAACGAGTCAGTAAAGTTTCCCATGTTAAACCTATGAGAAGTGTTGGGAAAAAGAGTCAAAAAAGGCGACAATTTCAAAAATTCACCAAAAATGAACAGACCCACTTAGAAGAGAAATGAAGACATCCACATGAAGATAGAAACACACATAAAGATCTGATAAGAAAAAAAGAACCAAAAGTCCCCAGTAAAGGGGTCAAAAAAGACCCCCAATAAAGTGACATCCCCAAATCTTCTATATGAAGGAAAGGTCATAGAGACACGAAATTTGGCAATTAGACTATAAAACTAGTTTTCGCTAGATATCAGGTGAAAAAAGTCGAAAAAAGTCAAAAACGCAGAAAAAGTGAAAAATCATTAAAAGTGACAGGGAGGTGTACATTCAAATCACTAAGAAACAAGCAATCAGTCTTCCCAATTATAAAAAACGCCCAAAACTGAGCAGGCCAAGTGAGAACAAATCAGACAACACAGCCTAGTTAAAGCAATGGGATCTCAGAACAGTGTAGAGTCACACAGCGTCAAAAACAGTCCAAATTCAAAGTCACCCAGCGAAAAAAAGTAGCCATTCTAGAAAAAGAACAAACCTGATCAAAGTGACACCCAGGGGGAGAGTGAGAAGCCTCCCAGAGCAATAAGTCCACTGAGACAACAAAACCCAGAACAGAGAAAGAAAACCCACCTAGCAGCACGAAAGTCCCTTTAGAAATGAATGCCCAGGACAGAGAAAGCAAACCCACCCAGCAGCCCAATAGTCCCCAGAGACAACACAACCCAGGAGAGAGAAAGGAAACCCACATAGCAGCCCAAAAGTCCCCTGTGACAGCAAACAATTCGCCAAAAATAGAAAAAACGACCAAAAGTGAGAAAAAAGTTGATAGAACGACGCAGAGTACAAGAACGCACAATGTGATAAGCAAAGTTAAAATCGACCACAGTGCAGACATGACGTCACAAGCGTAAAATGCCTAAAATCAATGAAAAACAGAAAATCGCTATAAAATCCGTTCTAGAAGAGAAAAATGGACAGTTTAAAAAGCTACACCCACGTAATCGACCTCAAGGAACCCGATTCCGTCGTCAAAATCGCCAAAAAGTGACCCGTTCTAGAGTTATTCAAGAAAAAGTGACAAAAACTCAATCGGACCTCAGAGAGGACAAAAAAGCCCAAATCGTTGAAAATGACCCATCCAGTACAATGAGACAAACCCCTCTAACATGAATCAGTGGTCCGAATTATTAAAAACGCCCCAAACTGAGCAGGCCAAGTAAGAACGTGTCAGTAAAGAAACCCCATGTTATCCTATGAGAATCCTAAGCCTAAAAAGCTCGAAAACACAAAATATTCCAAAAATCACCAAAAATCAAAAAAAGGAGTTAGAGAGTCAAAAAGCACATCAACAGAAAGGTGATGAGTCAGACTAAGATCTGATCAAAAACAAGTCACAAAAAGTCCCATCTAAGGTAGAGTCAAAAAGCCTCAAAGTTGTAGTGAAATAACAAAAAAAAAGAGACCCCCCAGGGTGAAAAAAAACTGATCAAAGTGATCTTAAGGGACCCAAAAAGACACTGGAAAAAACAAAGTCAAGAAAAGTCCAAAAACAAAGGAGATATAGCAATTTGAAATAATGTCACAATCTCCAAACCCTGGTTTTGCAGGTAACTGACAGACAGAGCTCTCTCCATAGACTTAATGTTAAATGAAGTTCTATCCTGTAGTCGCAATAATGTTAACGCTATGGGAAAACATAAACGCTAATAAAATCCGTTCTAATAAAGATAAATCCACGCTTCAAAGACCTAGATATAGGTAATCCCACGTGATAAAGCCATTGCAAAAGTCAAAACAGCAAAAAAATGCATAGTTTTCGAGTTATAACGAAAAAAGTGACAAAAACGCAATCGGACCTGGGAGAAACCAAAAAATGCAAAAAACGTCAAAAAGACACTGTACACCCCTGAAGTATAAAGTGTAAGACAGGAATCAGTCGTCCGAATTATAAAAAACGCCCCGAAACTGAGCAGGCCAAGTGAGAACGAATCAGTCAAAATGCCCATGTTAACCTATGGAAACTGAAAACCAAAAACTGTCGAAAAGCTTAAATTTTCAAAAATTCACCAAAAATAGAAAAAACGACAAAAAGTGAAAAAAAAGTTTATAGAACGACGCAGAGTAGAAGAACGCACAATGTGATAAGCAAAGTTAAAATCGATCACTGTGCAGACATGACGTCACAGGCCAAAAACAGGCAAAATCCATAAAAAGGTGAAAATCGCTATAAAATCGGTTCTAAGAGACAAAAATGGATGGTTTAAAGAGCTATACCCATGTAATCCACTTCAAGGAACCCGAATCCATCGTCAAAATCACCAAAAAGTGACCCATTCCAGAGATATTAGTCAAAAAGTGGCAAAAACGCAATCGGACCTCTGAGAAGACAAAAAGACCCAAATCTCTAGAAATGACCCCTCTGGTATAAAGAGACATCCCCATGGAACATGAATCAGTCGTCCGAATTATAAAAAACGCCCCAAAAATGAGCAGGCCAAGTGAGAACGAATCAGTAAAGTTTAGCCATGTTAAAAGACGTATGCTCCATAGACCTAATGTTAAACTAAGTTCTATCCTGTAGTCGCAATAATGTGAACGCTATGGGAAAACAAAAGCACTCATAAAATCCGTTCTAATTGATAAAAATGAACGCTTCAAAGACCTAGCTATATGTATTCCCACCTGATAAAGCTGATTCAAAAGTCAAAACAGCCAAAAAAAACATATTTTCCGAGCTATTAAGGAAAAAGTGCCAAAAACGCAATCGGACCTCTGAGAAACCAAAAAAGGCAAAAAAGGTCAAAAAGACACTATCCACCCTTCAAGTGTAAAGTATAAGACAGGAATCAGTGGTCCGAATTATAAAAAACGCCCCAAACTGAGCAGGCCCAGTGAGAACGAGTCAGTAAAGTTTCCCATGTTAAACCTATGAGAAGTGTTGGGAAAAAGAGTCAAAAAAGGCGACAATTTCAAAAATTCACCAAAAATGAACAGACCCACTTAGAAGAGAAATGAAGACATCCACATGAAGATAGAAACACACATAAAGATCTGATAAGAAAAAAAGAACCAAAAGTCCCCAGTAAAGGGGTCAAAAAAGACCCCCAATAAAGTGACATCCCCAAATCTTCTATATGAAGGAAAGGTCATAGAGACACGAAATTTGGCAATTAGACTATAAAACTAGTTTTCGCTAGATATCAGGTGAAAAAAGTCGAAAAAAGTCAAAAACGCAGAAAAAGTGAAAAATCATTAAAAGTGACAGGGAGGTGTACATTCAAATCACTAAGAAACAAGCAATCAGTCTTCCCAATTATAAAAAACGCCCAAAACTGAGCAGGCCAAGTGAGAACAAATCAGACAACACAGCCTAGTTAAAGCAATGGGATCTCAGAACAGTGTAGAGTCACACAGCGTCAAAAACAGTCCAAATTCAAAGTCACCCAGCGAAAAAAAGTAGCCATTCTAGAAAAAGAACAAACCTGATCAAAGTGACACCCAGGGGGAGAGTGAGAAGCCTCCCAGAGCAATAAGTCCACTGAGACAACAAAACCCAGAACAGAGAAAGAAAACCCACCTAGCAGCACGAAAGTCCCTTTAGAAATGAATGCCCAGGACAGAGAAAGCAAACCCACCCAGCAGCCCAATAGTCCCCAGAGACAACACAACCCAGGAGAGAGAAAGGAAACCCACATAGCAGCCCAAAAGTCCCCTGTGACAGCAAACAATTCGCCAAAAATAGAAAAAACGACCAAAAGTGAGAAAAAAGTTGATAGAACGACGCAGAGTACAAGAACGCACAATGTGATAAGCAAAGTTAAAATCGACCACAGTGCAGACATGACGTCACAAGCGTAAAATGCCTAAAATCAATGAAAAACAGAAAATCGCTATAAAATCCGTTCTAGAAGAGAAAAATGGACAGTTTAAAAAGCTACACCCACGTAATCGACCTCAAGGAACCCGATTCCGTCGTCAAAATCGCCAAAAAGTGACCCGTTCTAGAGTTATTCAAGAAAAAGTGACAAAAACTCAATCGGACCTCAGAGAGGACAAAAAAGCCCAAATCGTTGAAAATGACCCATCCAGTACAATGAGACAAACCCCTCTAACATGAATCAGTGGTCCGAATTATTAAAAACGCCCCAAACTGAGCAGGCCAAGTAAGAACGTGTCAGTAAAGAAACCCCATGTTATCCTATGAGAATCCTAAGCCTAAAAAGCTCGAAAACACAAAATATTCCAAAAATCACCAAAAATCAAAAAAAGGAGTTAGAGAGTCAAAAAGCACATCAACAGAAAGGTGATGAGTCAGACTAAGATCTGATCAAAAACAAGTCACAAAAAGTCCCATCTAAGGTAGAGTCAAAAAGCCTCAAAGTTGTAGTGAAATAACAAAAAAAAAGAGACCCCCCAGGGTGAAAAAAAACTGATCAAAGTGATCTTAAGGGACCCAAAAAGACACTGGAAAAAACAAAGTCAAGAAAAGTCCAAAAACAAAGGAGATATAGCAATTTGAAATAATGTCACAATCTCCAAACCCTGGTTTTGCAGGTAACTGACAGACAGAGCTCTCTCCATAGACTTAATGTTAAATGAAGTTCTATCCTGTAGTCGCAATAATGTTAACGCTATGGGAAAACAAAAACGCCAATAAAATCCGTTCTAATAAAGATAAATCCACTCTTCAAAGACCTAGATATATGTATTTCCACGTGATAAAGCCAATGCAAAAGTCAAAACAGCCAAAAAATGCATACTTTTGGAGTTATAACGAAAAAAGAGCCAAAAACGCAATCGGACCTGAGAGAAACCAAAAAACGCAAAAAACGTCAAAAAGACAATCTACACCCCTGAAGTATATAGTCTAAGACATGAATCAGTCGTCCGAATTATAAAAAACGCCCCGAAACTGAGCAGGCCAAGTGAGAACGAGTCAGTCAAAATGGCCATGTTAACCTATGGAGACTCAAAAACAAAAACTGTCTAAAAGCTGAAATTTTCAAAAATTCACCAAAAATAGAAAAATCGACAAAAAGTGAGAAAAAAGTTGATAGAACGACACAGAGTACAAGAACACACAACGTGATAACCAAAGTTTCAATCGATCACTGTGCAGAGATGACGTCACAGGCCAAAAACAGGCAAAATCCATAAAAAGGTGAAAATCGCTCTAAAATCGGTTCTAAGAGACCAAAATCGACGGTTTAAAGAGCTATACCCATGTAATCCACTTCAAGGAACCCGAATCCAGCGTCAAAATCACGAAAAAGTGACCCATTCTAGAGATATTGACGAAAAACAGCCAAAAACGCAATCGGACCTGAGAGAAGACAAAAAGACCCAAATCTGTACAAATGACCCCTCTGGTATAAAGAGACATCCCCATGGAACATGAATCAGTCGTCCGAATTATAAAAAACGCCCCAAAAATGAGCAGGCCAAGTGAGAACGAATCAGTAAAGTTTAGCCATGTTAAAAGACATATGCTCCATAGACGTAATGTTAAACAAAGTTCTAACCTGTAGTCGCAATAACGGTAACGCTATGGGAAAACAAAAATAGTCATAAAAACCTTTCTAATTGATAAAAATGAACGCTTCAAAGCCCTAGGCATATGTTTTTCCACCTGAAAAAGCTGATTCAAAAGTCAAAACAGCCAAAAAATGCATATTTTCCGAGCTATTCAGGAAAAAGTGCCTAAAACTCAATCGGACCTCTGAGAAACCAAAAAAGGCAAAAAAGGTCAAAAAGACACTCTCCACCCCTAAAGGAATCAGTCTAATACAGGAATCAGTGGTCCGAATTATAAAAAACGCCCCAAAAATGAGCAGGCCCAGTGAGAACGAATCAGTCAAGTTTCCCATGTTAAACCTATGAGAAGTGTTCTGAAAAAGAGTCAAAAAAAGGCGACATTTCCAAAAATTCACCAAAAATGAACAGACCCACTTAGAAGAGAAATGAAGACATCCACATGAAGATAGAAACACACATAAAGATCTGATAAGAAAAAAAGAACCAAAAGTCCCCAGTAAAGGGGTCAAAAAAGACCCCCAATAAAGTGACATCCCCAAATCTTCTATATGAAGGAAAGGTCATAGAGACACGAAATTTGGCAATTAGACTATAAAACTAGTTTTCGCTAGATATCAGGTGAAAAAAGTCGAAAAAAGTCAAAAACGCAGAAAAAGTGAAAAATCATTAAAAGTGACAGGGAGGTGTACATTCAAATCACTAAGAAACAAGCAATCAGTCTTCCCAATTATAAAAAACGCCCAAAACTGAGCAGGCCAAGTGAGAACAAATCAGACAACACAGCCTAGTTAAAGCAATGGGATCTCAGAACAGTGTAGAGTCACACAGCGTCAAAAACAGTCCAAATTCAAAGTCACCCAGCGAAAAAAAGTAGCCATTCTAGAAAAAGAACAAACCTGATCAAAGTGACACCCAGGGGGAGAGTGAGAAGCCTCCCAGAGCAATAAGTCCACTGAGACAACAAAACCCAGAACAGAGAAAGAAAACCCACCTAGCAGCACGAAAGTCCCTTTAGAAATGAATGCCCAGGACAGAGAAAGCAAACCCACCCAGCAGCCCAATAGTCCCCAGAGACAACACAACCCAGGAGAGAGAAAGGAAACCCACATAGCAGCCCAAAAGTCCCCTGTGACAGCAAACAATTCGCCAAAAATAGAAAAAACGACCAAAAGTGAGAAAAAAGTTGATAGAACGACGCAGAGTACAAGAACGCACAATGTGATAAGCAAAGTTAAAATCGACCACAGTGCAGACATGACGTCACAAGCGTAAAATGCCTAAAATCAATGAAAAACAGAAAATCGCTATAAAATCCGTTCTAGAAGAGAAAAATGGACAGTTTAAAAAGCTACACCCACGTAATCGACCTCAAGGAACCCGATTCCGTCGTCAAAATCGCCAAAAAGTGACCCGTTCTAGAGTTATTCAAGAAAAAGTGACAAAAACTCAATCGGACCTCAGAGAGGACAAAAAAGCCCAAATCGTTGAAAATGACCCATCCAGTACAATGAGACAAACCCCTCTAACATGAATCAGTGGTCCGAATTATTAAAAACGCCCCAAACTGAGCAGGCCAAGTAAGAACGTGTCAGTAAAGAAACCCCATGTTATCCTATGAGAATCCTAAGCCTAAAAAGCTCGAAAACACAAAATATTCCAAAAATCACCAAAAATCAAAAAAAGGAGTTAGAGAGTCAAAAAGCACATCAACAGAAAGGTGATGAGTCAGACTAAGATCTGATCAAAAACAAGTCACAAAAAGTCCCATCTAAGGTAGAGTCAAAAAGCCTCAAAGTTGTAGTGAAATAACAAAAAAAAAGAGACCCCCCAGGGTGAAAAAAAACTGATCAAAGTGATCTTAAGGGACCCAAAAAGACACTGGAAAAAACAAAGTCAAGAAAAGTCCAAAAACAAAGGAGATATAGCAATTTGAAATAATGTCACAATCTCCAAACCCTGGTTTTGCAGGTAACTGACAGACAGAGCTCTCTCCATAGACTTAATGTTAAATGAAGTTCTATCCTGTAGTCGCAATAATGTTAACGCTATGGGAAAACATAAACGCTAATAAAATCCGTTCTAATAAAGATAAATCCACGCTTCAAAGACCTAGATATAGGTAATCCCACGTGATAAAGCCATTGCAAAAGTCAAAACAGCAAAAAAATGCATAGTTTTCGAGTTATAACGAAAAAAGTGACAAAAACGCAATCGGACCTGGGAGAAACCAAAAAATGCAAAAAACGTCAAAAAGACACTGTACACCCCTGAAGTATAAAGTGTAAGACAGGAATCAGTCGTCCGAATTATAAAAAACGCCCCGAAACTGAGCAGGCCAAGTGAGAACGAATCAGTCAAAATGCCCATGTTAACCTATGGAAACTGAAAACCAAAAACTGTCGAAAAGCTTAAATTTTCAAAAATTCACCAAAAATAGAAAAAACGACAAAAAGTGAAAAAAAAGTTTATAGAACGACGCAGAGTAGAAGAACGCACAATGTGATAAGCAAAGTTAAAATCGATCACTGTGCAGACATGACGTCACAGGCCAAAAACAGGCAAAATCCATAAAAAGGTGAAAATCGCTATAAAATCGGTTCTAAGAGACAAAAATGGATGGTTTAAAGAGCTATACCCATGTAATCCACTTCAAGGAACCCGAATCCATCGTCAAAATCACCAAAAAGTGACCCATTCCAGAGATATTAGTCAAAAAGTGGCAAAAACGCAATCGGACCTCTGAGAAGACAAAAAGACCCAAATCTCTAGAAATGACCCCTCTGGTATAAAGAGACATCCCCATGGAACATGAATCAGTCGTCCGAATTATAAAAAACGCCCCAAAAATGAGCAGGCCAAGTGAGAACGAATCAGTAAAGTTTAGCCATGTTAAAAGACGTATGCTCCATAGACCTAATGTTAAACTAAGTTCTATCCTGTAGTCGCAATAATGTGAACGCTATGGGAAAACAAAAGCACTCATAAAATCCGTTCTAATTGATAAAAATGAACGCTTCAAAGACCTAGCTATATGTATTCCCACCTGATAAAGCTGATTCAAAAGTCAAAACAGCCAAAAAAAACATATTTTCCGAGCTATTAAGGAAAAAGTGCCAAAAACGCAATCGGACCTCTGAGAAACCAAAAAAGGCAAAAAAGGTCAAAAAGACACTATCCACCCTTCAAGTGTAAAGTATAAGACAGGAATCAGTGGTCCGAATTATAAAAAACGCCCCAAACTGAGCAGGCCCAGTGAGAACGAGTCAGTAAAGTTTCCCATGTTAAACCTATGAGAAGTGTTGGGAAAAAGAGTCAAAAAAGGCGACAATTTCAAAAATTCACCAAAAATGAACAGACCCACTTAGAAGAGAAATGAAGACATCCACATGAAGATAGAAACACACATAAAGATCTGATAAGAAAAAAAGAACCAAAAGTCCCCAGTAAAGGGGTCAAAAAAGACCCCCAATAAAGTGACATCCCCAAATCTTCTATATGAAGGAAAGGTCATAGAGACACGAAATTTGGCAATTAGACTATAAAACTAGTTTTCGCTAGATATCAGGTGAAAAAAGTCGAAAAAAGTCAAAAACGCAGAAAAAGTGAAAAATCATTAAAAGTGACAGGGAGGTGTACATTCAAATCACTAAGAAACAAGCAATCAGTCTTCCCAATTATAAAAAACGCCCAAAACTGAGCAGGCCAAGTGAGAACAAATCAGACAACACAGCCTAGTTAAAGCAATGGGATCTCAGAACAGTGTAGAGTCACACAGCGTCAAAAACAGTCCAAATTCAAAGTCACCCAGCGAAAAAAAGTAGCCATTCTAGAAAAAGAACAAACCTGATCAAAGTGACACCCAGGGGGAGAGTGAGAAGCCTCCCAGAGCAATAAGTCCACTGAGACAACAAAACCCAGAACAGAGAAAGAAAACCCACCTAGCAGCACGAAAGTCCCTTTAGAAATGAATGCCCAGGACAGAGAAAGCAAACCCACCCAGCAGCCCAATAGTCCCCAGAGACAACACAACCCAGGAGAGAGAAAGGAAACCCACATAGCAGCCCAAAAGTCCCCTGTGACAGCAAACAATTCGCCAAAAATAGAAAAAACGACCAAAAGTGAGAAAAAAGTTGATAGAACGACGCAGAGTACAAGAACGCACAATGTGATAAGCAAAGTTAAAATCGACCACAGTGCAGACATGACGTCACAAGCGTAAAATGCCTAAAATCAATGAAAAACAGAAAATCGCTATAAAATCCGTTCTAGAAGAGAAAAATGGACAGTTTAAAAAGCTACACCCACGTAATCGACCTCAAGGAACCCGATTCCGTCGTCAAAATCGCCAAAAAGTGACCCGTTCTAGAGTTATTCAAGAAAAAGTGACAAAAACTCAATCGGACCTCAGAGAGGACAAAAAAGCCCAAATCGTTGAAAATGACCCATCCAGTACAATGAGACAAACCCCTCTAACATGAATCAGTGGTCCGAATTATTAAAAACGCCCCAAACTGAGCAGGCCAAGTAAGAACGTGTCAGTAAAGAAACCCCATGTTATCCTATGAGAATCCTAAGCCTAAAAAGCTCGAAAACACAAAATATTCCAAAAATCACCAAAAATCAAAAAAAGGAGTTAGAGAGTCAAAAAGCACATCAACAGAAAGGTGATGAGTCAGACTAAGATCTGATCAAAAACAAGTCACAAAAAGTCCCATCTAAGGTAGAGTCAAAAAGCCTCAAAGTTGTAGTGAAATAACAAAAAAAAAGAGACCCCCCAGGGTGAAAAAAAACTGATCAAAGTGATCTTAAGGGACCCAAAAAGACACTGGAAAAAACAAAGTCAAGAAAAGTCCAAAAACAAAGGAGATATAGCAATTTGAAATAATGTCACAATCTCCAAACCCTGGTTTTGCAGGTAACTGACAGACAGAGCTCTCTCCATAGACTTAATGTTAAATGAAGTTCTATCCTGTAGTCGCAATAATGTTAACGCTATGGGAAAACATAAACGCTAATAAAATCCGTTCTAATAAAGATAAATCCACGCTTCAAAGACCTAGATATAGGTAATCCCACGTGATAAAGCCATTGCAAAAGTCAAAACAGCAAAAAAATGCATAGTTTTCGAGTTATAACGAAAAAAGTGACAAAAACGCAATCGGACCTGGGAGAAACCAAAAAATGCAAAAAACGTCAAAAAGACACTGTACACCCCTGAAGTATAAAGTGTAAGACAGGAATCAGTCGTCCGAATTATAAAAAACGCCCCGAAACTGAGCAGGCCAAGTGAGAACGAATCAGTCAAAATGCCCATGTTAACCTATGGAAACTGAAAACCAAAAACTGTCGAAAAGCTTAAATTTTCAAAAATTCACCAAAAATAGAAAAAACGACAAAAAGTGAAAAAAAAGTTTATAGAACGACGCAGAGTAGAAGAACGCACAATGTGATAAGCAAAGTTAAAATCGATCACTGTGCAGACATGACGTCACAGGCCAAAAACAGGCAAAATCCATAAAAAGGTGAAAATCGCTCTAAAATCGGTTCTAAGAGACCAAAATCGACGGTTTAAAGAGCTATACCCATGTAATCCACTTCAAGGAACCCGAATCCAGCGTCAAAATCACGAAAAAGTGACCCATTCTAGAGATATTGACGAAAAACAGCCAAAAACGCAATCGGACCTGAGAGAAGACAAAAAGACCCAAATCTGTACAAATGACCCCTCTGGTATAAAGAGACATCCCCATGGAACATGAATCAGTCGTCCGAATTATAAAAAACGCCCCAAAAATGAGCAGGCCAAGTGAGAACGAATCAGTAAAGTTTAGCCATGTTAAAAGACATATGCTCCATAGACGTAATGTTAAACAAAGTTCTAACCTGTAGTCGCAATAACGGTAACGCTATGGGAAAACAAAAATAGTCATAAAAACCTTTCTAATTGATAAAAATGAACGCTTCAAAGCCCTAGGCATATGTTTTTCCACCTGAAAAAGCTGATTCAAAAGTCAAAACAGCCAAAAAATGCATATTTTCCGAGCTATTCAGGAAAAAGTGCCTAAAACTCAATCGGACCTCTGAGAAACCAAAAAAGGCAAAAAAGGTCAAAAAGACACTCTCCACCCCTAAAGGAATCAGTCTAATACAGGAATCAGTGGTCCGAATTATAAAAAACGCCCCAAAAATGAGCAGGCCCAGTGAGAACGAATCAGTCAAGTTTCCCATGTTAAACCTATGAGAAGTGTTCTGAAAAAGAGTCAAAAAAAGGCGACATTTCCAAAAATTCACCAAAAATGAACAGACCCACTTAGAAGAGAAATGAAGACATCCACATGAAGATAGAAACACACATAAAGATCTGATAAGAAAAAAAGAACCAAAAGTCCCCAGTAAAGGGGTCAAAAAAGACCCCCAATAAAGTGACATCCCCAAATCTTCTATATGAAGGAAAGGTCATAGAGACACGAAATTTGGCAATTAGACTATAAAACTAGTTTTCGCTAGATATCAGGTGAAAAAAGTCGAAAAAAGTCAAAAACGCAGAAAAAGTGAAAAATCATTAAAAGTGACAGGGAGGTGTACATTCAAATCACTAAGAAACAAGCAATCAGTCTTCCCAATTATAAAAAACGCCCAAAACTGAGCAGGCCAAGTGAGAACAAATCAGACAACACAGCCTAGTTAAAGCAATGGGATCTCAGAACAGTGTAGAGTCACACAGCGTCAAAAACAGTCCAAATTCAAAGTCACCCAGCGAAAAAAAGTAGCCATTCTAGAAAAAGAACAAACCTGATCAAAGTGACACCCAGGGGGAGAGTGAGAAGCCTCCCAGAGCAATAAGTCCACTGAGACAACAAAACCCAGAACAGAGAAAGAAAACCCACCTAGCAGCACGAAAGTCCCTTTAGAAATGAATGCCCAGGACAGAGAAAGCAAACCCACCCAGCAGCCCAATAGTCCCCAGAGACAACACAACCCAGGAGAGAGAAAGGAAACCCACATAGCAGCCCAAAAGTCCCCTGTGACAGCAAACAATTCGCCAAAAATAGAAAAAACGACCAAAAGTGAGAAAAAAGTTGATAGAACGACGCAGAGTACAAGAACGCACAATGTGATAAGCAAAGTTAAAATCGACCACAGTGCAGACATGACGTCACAAGCGTAAAATGCCTAAAATCAATGAAAAACAGAAAATCGCTATAAAATCCGTTCTAGAAGAGAAAAATGGACAGTTTAAAAAGCTACACCCACGTAATCGACCTCAAGGAACCCGATTCCGTCGTCAAAATCGCCAAAAAGTGACCCGTTCTAGAGTTATTCAAGAAAAAGTGACAAAAACTCAATCGGACCTCAGAGAGGACAAAAAAGCCCAAATCGTTGAAAATGACCCATCCAGTACAATGAGACAAACCCCTCTAACATGAATCAGTGGTCCGAATTATTAAAAACGCCCCAAACTGAGCAGGCCAAGTAAGAACGTGTCAGTAAAGAAACCCCATGTTATCCTATGAGAATCCTAAGCCTAAAAAGCTCGAAAACACAAAATATTCCAAAAATCACCAAAAATCAAAAAAAGGAGTTAGAGAGTCAAAAAGCACATCAACAGAAAGGTGATGAGTCAGACTAAGATCTGATCAAAAACAAGTCACAAAAAGTCCCATCTAAGGTAGAGTCAAAAAGCCTCAAAGTTGTAGTGAAATAACAAAAAAAAAGAGACCCCCCAGGGTGAAAAAAAACTGATCAAAGTGATCTTAAGGGACCCAAAAAGACACTGGAAAAAACAAAGTCAAGAAAAGTCCAAAAACAAAGGAGATATAGCAATTTGAAATAATGTCACAATCTCCAAACCCTGGTTTTGCAGGTAACTGACAGACAGAGCTCTCTCCATAGACTTAATGTTAAATGAAGTTCTATCCTGTAGTCGCAATAATGTTAACGCTATGGGAAAACATAAACGCTAATAAAATCCGTTCTAATAAAGATAAATCCACGCTTCAAAGACCTAGATATAGGTAATCCCACGTGATAAAGCCATTGCAAAAGTCAAAACAGCAAAAAAATGCATAGTTTTCGAGTTATAACGAAAAAAGTGACAAAAACGCAATCGGACCTGGGAGAAACCAAAAAATGCAAAAAACGTCAAAAAGACACTGTACACCCCTGAAGTATAAAGTGTAAGACAGGAATCAGTCGTCCGAATTATAAAAAACGCCCCGAAACTGAGCAGGCCAAGTGAGAACGAATCAGTCAAAATGCCCATGTTAACCTATGGAAACTGAAAACCAAAAACTGTCGAAAAGCTTAAATTTTCAAAAATTCACCAAAAATAGAAAAAACGACAAAAAGTGAAAAAAAAGTTTATAGAACGACGCAGAGTAGAAGAACGCACAATGTGATAAGCAAAGTTAAAATCGATCACTGTGCAGACATGACGTCACAGGCCAAAAACAGGCAAAATCCATAAAAAGGTGAAAATCGCTATAAAATCGGTTCTAAGAGACAAAAATGGATGGTTTAAAGAGCTATACCCATGTAATCCACTTCAAGGAACCCGAATCCATCGTCAAAATCACCAAAAAGTGACCCATTCCAGAGATATTAGTCAAAAAGTGGCAAAAACGCAATCGGACCTCTGAGAAGACAAAAAGACCCAAATCTCTAGAAATGACCCCTCTGGTATAAAGAGACATCCCCATGGAACATGAATCAGTCGTCCGAATTATAAAAAACGCCCCAAAAATGAGCAGGCCAAGTGAGAACGAATCAGTAAAGTTTAGCCATGTTAAAAGACGTATGCTCCATAGACCTAATGTTAAACTAAGTTCTATCCTGTAGTCGCAATAATGTGAACGCTATGGGAAAACAAAAGCACTCATAAAATCCGTTCTAATTGATAAAAATGAACGCTTCAAAGACCTAGCTATATGTATTCCCACCTGATAAAGCTGATTCAAAAGTCAAAACAGCCAAAAAAAACATATTTTCCGAGCTATTAAGGAAAAAGTGCCAAAAACGCAATCGGACCTCTGAGAAACCAAAAAAGGCAAAAAAGGTCAAAAAGACACTATCCACCCTTCAAGTGTAAAGTATAAGACAGGAATCAGTGGTCCGAATTATAAAAAACGCCCCAAACTGAGCAGGCCCAGTGAGAACGAGTCAGTAAAGTTTCCCATGTTAAACCTATGAGAAGTGTTGGGAAAAAGAGTCAAAAAAGGCGACAATTTCAAAAATTCACCAAAAATGAACAGACCCACTTAGAAGAGAAATGAAGACATCCACATGAAGATAGAAACACACATAAAGATCTGATAAGAAAAAAAGAACCAAAAGTCCCCAGTAAAGGGGTCAAAAAAGACCCCCAATAAAGTGACATCCCCAAATCTTCTATATGAAGGAAAGGTCATAGAGACACGAAATTTGGCAATTAGACTATAAAACTAGTTTTCGCTAGATATCAGGTGAAAAAAGTCGAAAAAAGTCAAAAACGCAGAAAAAGTGAAAAATCATTAAAAGTGACAGGGAGGTGTACATTCAAATCACTAAGAAACAAGCAATCAGTCTTCCCAATTATAAAAAACGCCCAAAACTGAGCAGGCCAAGTGAGAACAAATCAGACAACACAGCCTAGTTAAAGCAATGGGATCTCAGAACAGTGTAGAGTCACACAGCGTCAAAAACAGTCCAAATTCAAAGTCACCCAGCGAAAAAAAGTAGCCATTCTAGAAAAAGAACAAACCTGATCAAAGTGACACCCAGGGGGAGAGTGAGAAGCCTCCCAGAGCAATAAGTCCACTGAGACAACAAAACCCAGAACAGAGAAAGAAAACCCACCTAGCAGCACGAAAGTCCCTTTAGAAATGAATGCCCAGGACAGAGAAAGCAAACCCACCCAGCAGCCCAATAGTCCCCAGAGACAACACAACCCAGGAGAGAGAAAGGAAACCCACATAGCAGCCCAAAAGTCCCCTGTGACAGCAAACAATTCGCCAAAAATAGAAAAAACGACCAAAAGTGAGAAAAAAGTTGATAGAACGACGCAGAGTACAAGAACGCACAATGTGATAAGCAAAGTTAAAATCGACCACAGTGCAGACATGACGTCACAAGCGTAAAATGCCTAAAATCAATGAAAAACAGAAAATCGCTATAAAATCCGTTCTAGAAGAGAAAAATGGACAGTTTAAAAAGCTACACCCACGTAATCGACCTCAAGGAACCCGATTCCGTCGTCAAAATCGCCAAAAAGTGACCCGTTCTAGAGTTATTCAAGAAAAAGTGACAAAAACTCAATCGGACCTCAGAGAGGACAAAAAAGCCCAAATCGTTGAAAATGACCCATCCAGTACAATGAGACAAACCCCTCTAACATGAATCAGTGGTCCGAATTATTAAAAACGCCCCAAACTGAGCAGGCCAAGTAAGAACGTGTCAGTAAAGAAACCCCATGTTATCCTATGAGAATCCTAAGCCTAAAAAGCTCGAAAACACAAAATATTCCAAAAATCACCAAAAATCAAAAAAAGGAGTTAGAGAGTCAAAAAGCACATCAACAGAAAGGTGATGAGTCAGACTAAGATCTGATCAAAAACAAGTCACAAAAAGTCCCATCTAAGGTAGAGTCAAAAAGCCTCAAAGTTGTAGTGAAATAACAAAAAAAAAGAGACCCCCCAGGGTGAAAAAAAACTGATCAAAGTGATCTTAAGGGACCCAAAAAGACACTGGAAAAAACAAAGTCAAGAAAAGTCCAAAAACAAAGGAGATATAGCAATTTGAAATAATGTCACAATCTCCAAACCCTGGTTTTGCAGGTAACTGACAGACAGAGCTCTCTCCATAGACTTAATGTTAAATGAAGTTCTATCCTGTAGTCGCAATAATGTTAACGCTATGGGAAAACATAAACGCTAATAAAATCCGTTCTAATAAAGATAAATCCACGCTTCAAAGACCTAGATATAGGTAATCCCACGTGATAAAGCCATTGCAAAAGTCAAAACAGCAAAAAAATGCATAGTTTTCGAGTTATAACGAAAAAAGTGACAAAAACGCAATCGGACCTGGGAGAAACCAAAAAATGCAAAAAACGTCAAAAAGACACTGTACACCCCTGAAGTATAAAGTGTAAGACAGGAATCAGTCGTCCGAATTATAAAAAACGCCCCGAAACTGAGCAGGCCAAGTGAGAACGAATCAGTCAAAATGCCCATGTTAACCTATGGAAACTGAAAACCAAAAACTGTCGAAAAGCTTAAATTTTCAAAAATTCACCAAAAATAGAAAAAACGACAAAAAGTGAAAAAAAAGTTTATAGAACGACGCAGAGTAGAAGAACGCACAATGTGATAAGCAAAGTTAAAATCGATCACTGTGCAGACATGACGTCACAGGCCAAAAACAGGCAAAATCCATAAAAAGGTGAAAATCGCTATAAAATCGGTTCTAAGAGACAAAAATGGATGGTTTAAAGAGCTATACCCATGTAATCCACTTCAAGGAACCCGAATCCATCGTCAAAATCACCAAAAAGTGACCCATTCCAGAGATATTAGTCAAAAAGTGGCAAAAACGCAATCGGACCTCTGAGAAGACAAAAAGACCCAAATCTCTAGAAATGACCCCTCTGGTATAAAGAGACATCCCCATGGAACATGAATCAGTCGTCCGAATTATAAAAAACGCCCCAAAAATGAGCAGGCCAAGTGAGAACGAATCAGTAAAGTTTAGCCATGTTAAAAGACATATGCTCCATAGACGTAATGTTAAACAAAGTTCTAACCTGTAGTCGCAATAACGGTAACGCTATGGGAAAACAAAAATAGTCATAAAAACCTTTCTAATTGATAAAAATGAACGCTTCAAAGCCCTAGGCATATGTTTTTCCACCTGAAAAAGCTGATTCAAAAGTCAAAACAGCCAAAAAATGCATATTTTCCGAGCTATTCAGGAAAAAGTGCCTAAAACTCAATCGGACCTCTGAGAAACCAAAAAAGGCAAAAAAGGTCAAAAAGACACTCTCCACCCCTAAAGGAATCAGTCTAATACAGGAATCAGTGGTCCGAATTATAAAAAACGCCCCAAAAATGAGCAGGCCCAGTGAGAACGAATCAGTCAAGTTTCCCATGTTAAACCTATGAGAAGTGTTCTGAAAAAGAGTCAAAAAAAGGCGACATTTCCAAAAATTCACCAAAAATGAACAGACCCACTTAGAAGAGAAATGAAGACATCCACATGAAGATAGAAACACACATAAAGATCTGATAAGAAAAAAAGAACCAAAAGTCCCCAGTAAAGGGGTCAAAAAAGACCCCCAATAAAGTGACATCCCCAAATCTTCTATATGAAGGAAAGGTCATAGAGACACGAAATTTGGCAATTAGACTATAAAACTAGTTTTCGCTAGATATCAGGTGAAAAAAGTCGAAAAAAGTCAAAAACGCAGAAAAAGTGAAAAATCATTAAAAGTGACAGGGAGGTGTACATTCAAATCACTAAGAAACAAGCAATCAGTCTTCCCAATTATAAAAAACGCCCAAAACTGAGCAGGCCAAGTGAGAACAAATCAGACAACACAGCCTAGTTAAAGCAATGGGATCTCAGAACAGTGTAGAGTCACACAGCGTCAAAAACAGTCCAAATTCAAAGTCACCCAGCGAAAAAAAGTAGCCATTCTAGAAAAAGAACAAACCTGATCAAAGTGACACCCAGGGGGAGAGTGAGAAGCCTCCCAGAGCAATAAGTCCACTGAGACAACAAAACCCAGAACAGAGAAAGAAAACCCACCTAGCAGCACGAAAGTCCCTTTAGAAATGAATGCCCAGGACAGAGAAAGCAAACCCACCCAGCAGCCCAATAGTCCCCAGAGACAACACAACCCAGGAGAGAGAAAGGAAACCCACATAGCAGCCCAAAAGTCCCCTGTGACAGCAAACAATTCGCCAAAAATAGAAAAAACGACCAAAAGTGAGAAAAAAGTTGATAGAACGACGCAGAGTACAAGAACGCACAATGTGATAAGCAAAGTTAAAATCGACCACAGTGCAGACATGACGTCACAAGCGTAAAATGCCTAAAATCAATGAAAAACAGAAAATCGCTATAAAATCCGTTCTAGAAGAGAAAAATGGACAGTTTAAAAAGCTACACCCACGTAATCGACCTCAAGGAACCCGATTCCGTCGTCAAAATCGCCAAAAAGTGACCCGTTCTAGAGTTATTCAAGAAAAAGTGACAAAAACTCAATCGGACCTCAGAGAGGACAAAAAAGCCCAAATCGTTGAAAATGACCCATCCAGTACAATGAGACAAACCCCTCTAACATGAATCAGTGGTCCGAATTATTAAAAACGCCCCAAACTGAGCAGGCCAAGTAAGAACGTGTCAGTAAAGAAACCCCATGTTATCCTATGAGAATCCTAAGCCTAAAAAGCTCGAAAACACAAAATATTCCAAAAATCACCAAAAATCAAAAAAAGGAGTTAGAGAGTCAAAAAGCACATCAACAGAAAGGTGATGAGTCAGACTAAGATCTGATCAAAAACAAGTCACAAAAAGTCCCATCTAAGGTAGAGTCAAAAAGCCTCAAAGTTGTAGTGAAATAACAAAAAAAAAGAGACCCCCCAGGGTGAAAAAAAACTGATCAAAGTGATCTTAAGGGACCCAAAAAGACACTGGAAAAAACAAAGTCAAGAAAAGTCCAAAAACAAAGGAGATATAG
>JAWZYU010001497.1:0-25000 GCA_038380435.1 Ryuthela nishihirai
TTTCCCATTTTAGACACTTGGTAAAAGTTAGGAGAGCTATTCACATAATTGAGCACTAGTTACCCTTGCCTAAGCCTTGCTAAGATAGGTCTAAAGTATATGGAGAAGTGCGCAAAATAAAATTTTTACTAACTGCATAATTAAGTATCATTGAATCCAATTGTTCAATATATATATATTCTAAATTTTTATATTGATTATTATTATCAATTATTGATTTTATATATTTATCAGTTAATTTTATATGACTTACTAAATATAATAATTTTAAACAATCTAGTTTATCAGATACAACTTTTAAAATAGTATCTATAAACATATTGTATTTATCATAATTGATATGTAATTCATTTACATTTTTTGCTTGAAACAACAAGTCTAATAAAACTTCGCTAGCTTGTGATTTAGTTAATTTATATAAGTTTATACGAAGTTTAGTTATTTGGGGTGAAATATTAAATATACAACATGATGTATATTTATAATGCAAAGTTAATTTTTTGAGATTAATTGTTTTTTTAAATATATAAGATATTAATTTAGAAAATTTGCGTTTTATACTTAGATACATTTCATTTACTTGCGGACCATAAGTAGTAAAAAAAGTTTTCCATTCTTCAATATTATAATTTTTCCACCAATCAATAGTTATTTCAATCCAACAGTTAGAAGGAACAATGGGTATGTAACCTACTATTTTAATTGTTTTAAGATTTTTAAAAATTTTTGTTACATCAATTAAATCTTCAGTACTTAAATTATAATTTTCGCTTAATTTCAAATGTTCTAGCTCCAATTGATTTATGAGTTTACATCTGTAAAGGTTTAACGCAATTTGTACCAAAGGAATGCTTTCATAGAAAGCCATATTAAAACGTACATCTAATTTTTTTAAATGCTTAAACTTACACAAGATATATTGTAAACCTATATTTGTTATTTTATATTCTTCAACATCTATTTTAAGTTCATTTAAAGACGTATTAGTTTTTACTTGGGCTAATGTTGAATCATTAACATTTGTATAGGTTATATCAAATATTTTTAAATTAATGCATTTTTCCAATACCTTAAGTATTAGTTTATTACTGTATTTCTTTTTATAATCCTCGTGACAACTTATTGTTATTTTAGTTAAAGTATAACAATTAGAATCTATAATTATAGATTTATATATTTTTACGTTTTCTTTTTGCAAAACACACATGATACTTGTCATATTCTGGAAAAAAAAAGAGATTTTTAAAAAAAGAAACAATTTAACTTTAAAACTTTAAAACTCTTAAAAGAACATACCTTACAAGTTGATTCTATTGCTTTTAAAGTTTTTATACATAGAATCATATAGTCAAATTTAGTGAAATACTTGGTTATTACAAATTGTATAACTTTATCGGATTCTTTACTTAAATATTGTAAATATTCAACTGCATATTTTTTTTCTGAAAAAGAATAAAAAATTCATTAGCGTCACTAAGAATCAAGTCGCGTTACTATACCCTCCCCCCCATAAATAAAAAACTTACGAAATAATAATACACAGCTATTTTGATAAGTAGTTTGAGGAACTATATGTGCAACTGTATTTAAATATTTTTTAATGATACTTAAAGTTAAATCCTTAAGGCTTTGAGGACTTTGAAACCTAGGCATGTCAAAAGTATCGCAACTTTATTGTCCAAGTGAAATCTACCCATTTATATATGCGTTTACTTTTAAGAGTAATAACTCCTAAATTTCTAAATTCCCAAGTTTCTTTAAGTAGCTCTCTAACAATAATTAGTTGCGGCACACATTAGTGAAAATCTTTGTCACTAGATGGCACCACTATGCAGCGCTACCTTTAAGCCGTAATACGTGCTTTGGGGAAGAACCAACATTATAAAACACAGGCCAAGGACTACACGGGCCAAGGAACACAGGTCACACAAGCATCAATGGTCGAGGTTATAGTTAAATTGAAATACGACTCTATAATAACGGAATGTGACTTTAAAAAGCCCTTATGGGGGCAAGAATATTGTTTATCTTGTAAAAAGTTTACGGTAATTAAATCCGACACTAATTACGAAAAATTACGTTTGGCATTCATGAGGGGTTACAAATATTACATCTGTGTCTACTTAAACACTTTAAAATTTCCTAAATGCGACAAGTGTTGCATGAATAATAAGTCTCTGCCCTGTCCCGAATGCGGATACAACAACAAGCAAAATAATATTCGTCACGAATATAAATGCAAGAGATGTTCTGTCAGACTGTGTTCGCATCCTAAAGCGCTAATTAATAATTGCAAAAATAATCTAATTTACCTATTGAATGTGGACGCGTTAATTTCCGACATTAATGTTTTTACGGAAACGGACATAGGAAGGCTAGATTTCCGAACTTTTCAGGGTTTTGCCAATTGTTTGTGGTGCAAGAAAAAAACGTGTAATGCTTGTAATTTATACGTTCTACTGGGTTCGAAATTTTACACTTTTATATGCAAATTGTGTCACGCAAATTGTAAATACAGCATAAAAAATTTATTTAACTCATTCACGAACAAAGTGGAAGAGGATTACGAATTTTTAAACGTTTGCCTTGTGGGCATGAAAGAATATAATAAGAAATTTACGAAATACATTCTTCAGATAATAGATACAAACAATTGCAGAAAAGAGTATAGGGTCAGACGTAATAATTACACTTGGACGTTTCTCACAAATAAAAAAAATATGTTGACTGGCGTAACAGAAGAAATTTCCTATAACGAAGTATTTAAATAAAGTTTATGATAATTTTCTACTTGTATATTTTGCTAGTGTTCTATTTTATTGTCCTCTCGAGTTTCTTAACTGTGCCGACCACTTCGAATTGGATAGATTTTGAATTAAAGGCTGCCCCCATAAAAAAATACGATTTCGATCTACCACAGGAATGCGACGTAAGGGATCCTCAAAGCTGTAAACAATGGCCCGGTTATAAGTGCGTTTGGGCTTATCATTTCCCCAAGTATAATAAATTGAAAGAAGGCATCTGTTTACCTCTGCCTCAAAACGGCGAATGCAATCCAAACACGGGGGAATGGGTTTTAGTTCACAAGGGCGATACTTTTCACTTGTCTTGCAGGTGCAAGTATCCGAATTTAGTCACCCAGAGAGTAACTGGCGGAAATTGCGTCGTAGACGTTGCGTGTGGAGCACACGGCCATCTGAAAGATTCCGTTAATGTCGACCCGTTATTAGAGGGCGAATGCATTTGTCATAGCGACTACGTCCCCGTCAAAGATAATATTTTAGGTCCTTACTGCACTCCGAAAACTCAGAAAGACGCGTGGCCCTGTTACCCGGGTCTCATGATCAATGGCGATTGCAAATGCCCTCAGTACCACATCGACAGCAATTCTAAAGAGGCAAGAAGAACATTTTCCAGCGACTATCTGGCACAATTCTCGGGAACGCGAAGATGCCTTCAAAAACCCTGTCACTTTAACGTTTACGACGGACGACTATTAACTGCGGTTTCTTTCGAAAAGAACGAATGTTTTTGCAATGCTAAATATGGAAATTTCGGAGTACATTTGGAAGCTCAAAATTATTTACTAGACAACAGATATTACAATGCTTGCGGTAATATTTTTAAAGAAGAAAGATATTGTAATTCGTTAAGGGTACACTGCTACTTTTTTTACAAGGATTACTATCCCATTTGTTTTATACAATACAGCAATGTGAATCCCGATCAAGTCCTGCCAGAATTCGAAGAACTGGTAAGAGCGCACAAAAACATTATAATCGGAGACGAGGCGTGGCCCAATAATTACTTTCAACAAATATTCGAAGATAAGAATAATACTTTTTCTGCACTCACGAAAAAATGTTACTATCACCTTTTTTTTACTTACGAGTGCAATGAAAATTTATTTGTAAATCCATTTGTGGTGGATAATTGCAACCGTGTTAATTTAGACGAAGACACGACTGGACAAGCTGGGCGAAGACCCAAAGAATATAATTTATGCTTTTCTACACCGGTGTGTTTGTATAAACAGGGCATAAACCCTCAATCTGGAGAGGAACCTTACGAAGATAGATTTATTATAAATCCGAATAACGTCAATGTTCCCAACGTTTTGGGTTTAAACAAGAGTACTGGAATTATTTTAAAACTAATAGACCATAACAAATATCACATTACTTTTGGAGATACTTCGTCTTACGATTATTTCTTTGAACGTAAGGGCTTCGTGATGGAAATCCCACCAATTTACCTGCCTTATAGTGACATTTTTTTCTATAACAAAATAGAAGGTGATAATTTCATACTTAACACAATAGGGGGTGACGATACTATTGATGATGATGATATTGATGTTTTCGCCTTTTAATGTAAGGGGTACAGTTTCTCCTTTTAATGTAAGGGGTTAAATTAAGATGGTTACTGTAACGGCAAACTTGTTACAACACGATAAAGAAAATCAGCCAGTAGTGATAGAACTTCCAGATAAAATATACATAGTGGGACCTCCCAAGCAAAATATTAGCGTTCAAGGACAAATGAAATTATTAATTTGTGACACCTCTTCGGGATTAAAAATATTATATCCATCTGAATCACGTAATTCTTGGTGGCGTCCAGATTGTGTCATGCCAGAAGTTACAGTTACTTTAACTTTACACGAAAATATTAATGGAATAGTCAAGAGCATAAAGGCACACGTGTCAGAAAGAGGATTTGACATACAATTTCACAGGACTAATCGTCTGCTAGTTTCGGTTAGAGATTTCCCTCCCAACATCATGGAATTACACCTGACCAAAGAATTTTAAGTAAATAATTTGGTTATTAATATAGACAAAAGAACGGTCAAGATTATTAAAGTCCAATTGCTACTACTGCTATGCTCTATTACTTTACTGTAGCAGATTTCACCTTTGTGATTTTTAGGGTACACGATCGTATTGGGAAATTTTAGCGCATAATAAGGCGCTTTCCCGCGCATTGCCAAGAGATCGTCTCCAGCCTGGTTTTTTGCATAAATCTGCACAGTCTTGTATTTATCGGTCCTATAAATTTCTGCCATTTCGTAAATGGGATAGTGGGGTAATCCTTTAGAATTTAAAGCGTAAAAAGTCTCTCCCACGCAGTCCCTAGCAAATATGGGCTTTTTATTCTTTTTGTGAGCATAATATTGATTGTTATATTCGTCTAGGCAATAAATCTGACACTTTTTAGAATTTGTGAGATAATATTCGTTTTTATATGCTAATGGGTAAATTTCTCTCTTTAGTATCTTGGAGGATGTGAGCACATTTATCTGGGCATAGATATATTCTTCATTTCCGATCTGAGCCGCTTTTTCGTTCTTGTTCGTATCTACTACGTAATGCTGATCTCCGGAATTATTAATGCAATAATACTCTTTTCCCTCGTCGTTTATAGCATAATATTCGTTCAAGTATTGCGTTTTGGCATAATATTCACCAAATCCATCGCGCGCGTAACACTGTGAGCCAGTTTGAGTGTCCGTGATGTAAACTTCCTTCATTTCAAAAGTTCTAGGGTATCGTTCGGCTCCCTTGATCGATACATAAGCGTCTTTGAAATAAATTTCGTTTCCCACGATGTCACGTGGATAATAAGAGATTCCGTAGCGTTTTGCATAAGAAAAACCATCCTCATTAGAAACGTTGATGGGAAATTCGCACTTTACCACGTTTTTGGCGTAATATTCCACGTATTGATCTTGTAAAGCGTAAAATTCTAAATTAGAGTTGTTTTTCAGATAGTATTCTGCACCTGTTTCCTTGCGGGGATAGATTTCTTTGGAATGTTCATCTTTACAGTATATTTTATCCGCATATTCGTTATCGAAAGAATCTAAAGCATAATATTCATTCCCATTCTCGTCTAATGCAAATTGATAAGATCCATCACCATTAACGATGTATTCTTCCCTTTCCCCATTCCGTAAATAATATTCTTTGGACACTTCGTATCCACTCCTGTTTACGGTATATTTTCTAGCATAAAATTGATACCCCTGGGCAGTCTTTGCGTAAGAATTATTTGCGTAAATTTCGACCCCGTTAGTAGATCGCATGTAAAACTCATCGCCATTGTTTGTTCGAGGATATATTTCCTCTTTGGTTCCCACGTTTATTGCATAACGGGATGGGGTGACGAAATAGGGTGTTCCATCAGCGAGCGTTCCGTAAATTTCGACGTCGTTAACAGTTAAATAAAACTCTTTACCAGTCTCGTCTTTGGGATAAATATCCACTATTTCGTCAGTAGCATACATGTTGTTCAATAACACGTCTCGACATTGCGAATTCTTGGGGTAATACTCTATTCCACCGCGTCTCGGGTAATTTCCGACAATGTACAGCTGATTTCCCGAAGCATCTCGCGGTAAAATATCGCTTCCTAAAGAGTCTTTGGCATAATAAGGTTTCCCATTTTCGTTTAACGCAAACACTGGATTATTATCCCTGTATAAATAAAATTCGTCACCTCCACTTCTTTGAGCATAGATCTGTTTAGTGGAACCATTGGGATAAACTACGTGTCTGTAATAATATTCACCGGTTGTCGATGATTTGGGATAAACTATATCATTCAAGTCGTCCGTGTCGTATAATTGCAAAATATCTATTTTTCCCTCTAAAGACTGCATGCTCGTATCTTCATCCACATTATCAGACATTCTTTATTTAAACAATTATGGGGTTTTCTAAAGGATTATAAGCTAAATGTATGTACGAATCATTAGCAAAATATATGGTGTAAGGTAAATATTTTAACACGTAAGCTGGCAATTTTTCACTCGAGAAGAGCGCTTTTGCATTTCGCAACGAAAGTATAGTATTTCGTTCTTTTGCCTCCGATATCTTACCCTCTATCAAACGAGGCTGAAATAATAATTCATTGTCGTTCGGTCCAAAATACGTTTTTATGGCAGACTGTTTCTGTAAATATTCGCAAGTGTAGTATTTCACGTACATAACGAAATTAATGGGTATGAATCTTGTGCATTTTGCGAAAGAAATTCCTAAGAGTCTACGTATTTTATGAATGTCAAAATTGAGATTAGTGATTAGGGTATAAATCTCTTCTTCGAAAGTGAATAAATTAATATTCAGGCATTGATTAATAATATTCCTATCAATTTTTAAATTTAAGCACTTGATTTCTATATTTCTTAAGTCTAAAGCATCTACTTTGTACAAGTAACCGTAATTTGTATCTTCAGTTAGATAAATATATTTGAAGGGTTCATTTTCAGCCGAAAATATTTCTTCTTCTTGATCTCGAGAATAAGGCCTTCCATGGATATTTTCAGGAACGACTTCCCTATAATGAATGCTAATAATCACGTGATCTTGCAATTTACAATATTGATTTTTTTCCAACAGGTTCAAAACGAGAGTTTTATAAGGCAGGTATTTATTCATGCGTCTTTAATTTAGGTTGTAAAAAAATTGTATCAATAGAGCTACCAAAATGAAAAATAGAGTACTTAAAACGTATTTTTTTAGCGATAAATTAGATATGTATAACGTATTAGACCTAAAGGAGTAAGATACCACACTTAAATCAACACCCTGTGGAAATTCATAAGTGTGAAGCTTGTCTTGTATGCGCACTATTAAACTCTGTTCGTAAACGTGTATAGCTATATCTATTTCGGGAATTATGTGAAAATAAGACAAGTCTATTTTAATTGTAAAGAAACGATTTTTTACTGTAGGCTTAGAGAACAGAATCATGCTTTATTTTATTGCTGCGGCTTCTTTCAAAAGGCCCAAAGGAGCAAGAAGGTAGTGCCTTTCAAGGAGAGCCCTTCAGGTAGGGCCATTCAGGAAAGGGTAAGGAGCCTTTCGGGAAGGGTAAGGAGCCTTTCGGGAAGGGTAAGGAGCCTTTCGGAAAGGGTAAGGAGCCTTTCAGGAGAGTGGAACCTTTCAGGAAGGGTAAGGAGCCATTCAGGAGAGTGGAACCTTTCAGGAGAGTGGAACCATTCAGGAGAGTGGAACCTTTCAAAAGGGAGGGACATCTCCATTCAAAACATCTCCATTCAAAGAAACGGAACTACCAAAATTTTTTCTAGTGGCCACTAAATACTGATAATTCTTATTACCCTGACTTAAATAGTCTAACGTAATCCAATTATATTCGGGATTAATCAGGAGAGCAAAGAAATAATAGAGTTCTAAACAGGTAACGTTGAATCGAATATTATTCTCCTCGAAAAATTGATTGGCTATATCTCTAATAGCTTTGATTATGTCATCTCTATATTCGTAATCAAAGAGGGGAAAAGATTCTAAATCGATGTAGATATTAAACATTTTAAACCTTTTAATAAGATCAAAAAGAATACCATTAGACAATATTGTTTTTATATAATCTATAGCAAATTTCTGTATAGTGTAATTCAACACTAAATTTTTAGTCACCGCATTAAAGGGTAATATCTGAATTTTTTTCTTTGAAAATCTAGAAAGCAAACCGTCACCGATATTGTTTCTAGCAGCCTTGATTAACTTGTCCGCGTGAATATTTGAATTTTTTAGTTTAGATAAATCGTAATCTGTAACTGTACATGCCGAATTACACATTTTAATTGTTTACTTGTTTACTTCTGCCGAATTACACATTTGTTGTTTTCTTCTTGTTTTTTATACTGACACCACGATAACCTATTGTTGTGATATTATTTAATTTTCTTCTCTTGGATTTTAACTTATTGGGATTTATTAATCCTTCCAAATCACCATCTATCGTTTCTCCCTCGTCATCGTCGTTCAAGTTTAAATATTCTGTCAATTCCTTATACTTTTGAAATTCTTGGTCAAAACGGTCGATTAGTACATTTTCAGAAGTGGAAGAGAATCTCTTGACCGTTAAGAAATTTCTAACTGCCGATTTTAAATCGCTTTCCAGTGTCAAATCATTAGGATCCAGTTGGATATCTGCAAAATATTTGAATTGAGTGTAAATATCCGTAATTTCTAAATAAACCATCTTAAAATCGATTATGCTTTGGGGTATGGGGGGAACATGTAAGTATCCGTCTTTTAAGTTGATGAATCGCATGAGTCTGAAAATCATTAGGTAAAATATACCGTTGATGCAATTAGATATGATACTATCGTCAGACTTTGCCTTGTAAGTTCCTTGCTCAATCTGGTCGCAGATGGCCTCGGGCGCGTCTGTCACAAACTTTGACTTAAAGTGAAAAGGTACGATGCGTTCCACAAAAGCAGTAGTTGCGACGCATCCGGGAGCCCTGTTCGTAGTGGCCCACAGCTTTGCGGTGGGAATACCGTATTTACTCTTCTGGAAAATATTGCGACTGGGCATCATATTATTACCCGATATCAGTTTCATAAAATTTTCGGATAGGGGACCGATCATCTCCTCAATGACTAATATTCGCCTGCAGAAAATTGCATCTGCCAATTCGGGCATGCAATCTCTCCTCTCCGCACCTATCAGAACGTTGGGGGAAACTGGAGCGTAATAACTCCCCATGACCCTTTCAAGCATTTTGGCCAGTTTCGTTTTTCCATTGTTCTTCTCCCCTTGCAATATGAATATGAATTTGTAATAATTCGTGGCAATCAGAATGCTAGCTATTGCAAACATCATAAAATCCATCTCTTTAAAGTTAAAGGAGAGAAATTTGCACAAGTGAATGTAAAACTTTTTCATTTCGGTGGCCAAATTACTAATCTTTCTACCTATACAACAACACTCGTAATCTTCCAGAGTCAAATTTAAATCTTGTAGGTAGCGGTTCATCGAGCACGTTTGGAGTCTATTCTTGTACTGATTAAAAAATTCCTCATTCCACAATAAATTGCTTAACTTTATGAGCTGGGGGTCGCAAATCACCGAATGAAATTCCGATCTCGAAAAATTTACTCCTATCTTGGTTCCGAATAAATAATGTTCCGGCACTGGACCACTGATGTGTTGAACCAAAAGATCTAATACTCCGCAATTAGTATTGACCAACCATTTATTATCGTTCATCGATATATTTTTATTGTTGAAGAGAGATTTGTTCAGAATTGCTTGATGCCTAATATTTAAGTCGGTATCTTTAATGTCAAATTTAGAGGTGGACAAGTGAGATTTGATGTAGGCCTTGTAAGACAAAAATATAGAACTGAGTAAGCTTTTTACGTTACCGCTACCTAAGTGCCAATAGCCATAAGTACAATTCCACACGTAATCTTCCTTCTCGTGACGTTTGACTGTCGGATAATAAAGACATATCAAGTTAACTAATAATTCTTTAAACTCCTCGTTCGACTTGCAACTGGCTATGAGTAGGTGAGACTGTCTAAAAATGTGATTAAACTTATCCGTCTGATCGGTGATATCAATGTTCATATTGAGAGCGCAATAAGTTATGGTTTCCTTGGTAAAAGTACTCGAAACGGCCTTGATTAAATTAATGGAGATACGCTGTAACCTTTTCAATAACTCGTGACACAGCGGCGCTTCCAGAATAGCAAAGAGATTAGTGATAATTTCTTCTATGCTGTGAGGTAAACTATTGCAGAGAGCGTAAAACACGGGTAAGAAATAATAGCAATCGTTATATTCCATAACTATCTTTAAGGGACATTCTGAATTTGTAAATTTAGTATTGTTTATAAGCAATTCTCTGTTTATGCTCGAAAAAAAGTAATCATCTTCTTTCTTACACACAATTTTTGCTGTTAAGAAATCCCACCAAAATCTAAGACAACTACTGCTAGTTTTAAATTCAGTAATCCTAGAACAATTTAATTTTAAGTAATCGTAGATGCCATTCTGCTTAATTTTAGTGGATAAAATTTTATCTTTATAAATATATTCGGGAACGTAATTTCATCCCTTGTAACACAAGTAACGGGCAATCTCCACGTTATCTGTGGGAATCTCTAGAAAAGACGTATTGTAGCCAATCACGCGAGGTTTCAGGCCGCAGGTGGCAACTATGGGCATCATAAAAAAATAAACCTGCTCCAAGAAGGTCAATTGCGGTTTCGACAACAGAATATTGAAAGCAGAACACGTATTTTTCTTATTTCTCCTAAACTGCTTCTCGGCTCGTTTCTTCTCTGTCGCAAAGTCGTATTCTTTCCCGCATTCAAAATGAACGTGTGTTTTATTATTCACGTAAATTATAGTCACTGGTTCGTAACGCGACTCTTGTACCTTATTAGATTTAGATAGAGAAAAATTTATAGGGATATCTAAAAAGTAAACTGTGCCGTCTTCCATTTTCTGATTCAAATGTCTCTGCATGTTTTGACAAAACAAAATGTAATCTTCGTTATTTATAACGATTTCTGGAAAATGTAAATGTATACCCCCATTTTCTCTGTGGGTTATTATGAGGGTAAAATAATCCAATTCGCACAATAAGTACTCTCTAAATATAGGAATGACAAAGGTGTACAGGTAATCTCGAAACGTCTCGTGAGAGTAAGGTTTTTCTTTGATATCTAAATCTAATACTATATTGTGACTGGCGGCACTACTTAGATTCAGGGTGAAGTAATTGGGATGAGGCGCTAGTTTTAAATAAACGTAATTAAAACTGTCATAATCTAATTTATTGACGTAATAAATCCCTCCCGTAATATCGTATATAAAATAACTGTCGATGGGAGCGGTGTCCTGACTTTTTGTTCTATGAAAATATTGTTCCATCTTTATTGAGAAGAAAACGTATTCTTATATATATAAAATGGATCCTACAAAAGTTTAAGTGTTAAACGCACTCTAGTATATATATATAACACACCATAAAGATCACACATAAAAAATGGACTATATACACTGGATAAACAGATTCAATAAAATTCTTCCCGAAGAGTTAAAAAACATACAACAAATTTACATTAATTTACTGAATGCCGTTTGTCCAGAGTGGGAAGAAGTTATTATTAATGCCTATAAAGATCTGAAAAATGCCAAGCTAATCAAAAACAAAACCGAAACCAAACAGCAATTCGAAGTGTACACCATTCCGAATAGTTTTAAAATCAACATTTTACTCGTGGGTTTTGTGAGATTTAAGGAAGGCGTATTGCACTGTTTCGACACGCCAGTACTCGACTCACTGGGTAAACAATTGCCTTCGAATTACGGAGAATATTTTGGAATGACTAACTTATATCTAGCGAAATGCATGAATAAGTGTATTCAGTGTAAGATGCTAGTAAAGCAGAAATTCATTAAAGACAATAATGAATTTTGCACTACTTCTCTTAAAATGTACGACGGGACTAAGGCTAAATTCTTACCTTCCAGCCTACTGCCCGATTTCGGAAATATGACACCGTGCGTCATGGTGATTAACGTCGGAAAAATTATAACTTTTGGAAATTTTTTCAAATTTAGTGGAAGGTGCGAGCACATTATCTTTGCACCCGAATATTCGTTCAAAACCATTAAAACCATTACCGAAGATGACATAATAGATTTAGCCACGGTCAAACGTAAAATCGAAGATGATGAAGTGGAGGAGGGAATTAAAAAGCCCAAAGTAACGGAAAACGAAGAAGAGGAAATACTGCTCTTACCGACCAATGTCACTAGGTTCGAAAATAATGTGGAAATAATTTCCCGTAAGGATAAGTTAGTCGCACAATAAATCTGACAACAAGTATTCAAATATGTGTTCTATGGCGTTTATCATTTCGACGTCGTCTGGATCCCAAACGGTAAAGGGTTTTAAATTGATGCGTAAATTATAGTTATCGTCCATATTTGTATTAACCAAGTCATCTAGAGCTATTAAAAATATTTCTTCCCCATTGTAAATCTGTCTGATTATCTCTGAATGCTTGATCTTGCCGTATTTCTCTAAAGAATGTTGACACACGCTCCTCGCAAAAATTTTAGTTCCTAGCTTTTTTAAAAGAGGAAAATCTTTATTGATGACTCGTTTTACGTATTGATCCGAACCCAAACTCCACAGGATAAGATCTACTCGCGAACAGTACAGAGCTCTTAATAGCAAATGAGCGTGGGGTCTAATTATAAACGCGTTTTTATTGCTATTAAATCCCAGAGACGAATCTAAATCAAGTACCACGACAAATTTCATTAGCTTTTTTTAATGTCTAATAAATTAGTTTCCTTGGATATAGTTTTAAATTACATCAACAAAAAATTGGTCCACTTTAGAGCTTCGAAATGCACCTATCACCGGCACAAATTGTGTTTTCTCATGTATTCCAATTACGAAGGGACTCAATATCACTGTCTCTACACGATCCGAGCCGACATGTGGTGTTCTTACAATAACAGCATGTCTTGTGACATACCCATCCACTGCTACCGATTATTCGAGTTTGGAAAAAAGTACAGAGAGTTGACTTTACAGTTCTCCACTCATTTTCGCGACCCTTACGGCGGCACTTTTTGTCTCTTTGAAATGAAGCGTAATTATTACAATAGAATGCAATCTCCGCGCCAATTAGCCGACACTTTCATAGCGTTAGTGGCTTACGTTTCCGAAATCAGTTTTTCTTATGGCGGGAAAATACCCCAGATAAACAGTATGAAATTTGTTTACGACGACCGAATTCCCATCTTAACCGACATAGGTAAACGAAATTGTTCTCCCAAAAGTAAAATAACGCAATCCAAGTGGACAAATTTCTTACGCAGAACAAAGACGAGTTTAATAGTAAACTATATGCGCAACATTTATCCTCAATATTTTAACAAAAAAAATGACAAGAAAAAATGTTTATTGAGTATAGTTACAGATGATTTTACACACACCACCATCTGCAAGACAAAAACCTTTTTCGAACTATTGAGTGGCGTTTCCGAAGAACATTTTCTCAAGCCCTTTTGTAACGATCTGGTAAAGAAAGAATTTACCAGATTGATTTGAATTCAAAGACTTGTCTCGTTTCAGAGTACACTAATCCTATCTCTTTGCCATTCAGGTTTAATTTTTTTAATCTCTCGATAAGTTTTTGTTTAGTCTGTAGGTTTTTAATTGATTTTAATAAATTTGCAATACAAATGGCGGTCATCTTATTTTTTCCAGCATTTTTCTCATTAGCGTTTGTTCGTTCTGGAATTCGTTTTCCGAAAATATCTTGTTGGGGTTCACATCGGCAGATACTTCATTGTGTATCTGAAACCATACCTTTGTGTAATTCGAAACGGTTTTCATTTCGTTTTCAAACTTGGGAATTATATTCTTGTAGTGGTGAGCACAAAAGGAACAGAATAAAAATCTGTAGAGAGAATGTATGGTGAAATTTTGCCACATTTCTATAATTCTTTTGTCGCTTCTCATCTCTTGCACGCACAGAGCAACCAAGTGAATCATTCTCCAAATCAACGGTCCCCAATTCTGTGGAGTTGTAACGATGGGATTAAAGAAAGTCTGTTCGTAAACAAACACTGGAGGGACTCGAGTCACTGCACCAACGTCTTTCAAAAATATTCTGACAGACTCTGGACGACCCTCGGTTAGTCTGTGAATCATCTGATCCAAGTATAGAATATCATTTGGCGTCCATTCTCGTTTCCGTAGATTAAAGAAACCACAGATAGAACTATGGTCTTGAAAATGGTTCTAAAGAAATAAAGCTTTTCGCTGTAAGGTGTGATAAAAGTTTTAGCTAGCCATTCGTGAATCATATCCTTCCCAATGAATTGAAAAAAAGTGACTACCAGTTCATTTACATAATCCTCTCTGTCTTCTAGCACTTTAAATCTGTCGCTAATGTAAGTGTCACTATATATCTTTTCTGGTTCGTCTAATAATGATCGAATGTAATTAGCTATAATTGGATTACTTGTAGATATTAGACTTTTCAAATTATTCTTAACATCGTCGCTTAAATTATGTTTATTCTCTAAAGCTAGCTTTAATGATTCGTAAGCAAATAAATTCATTCTTGTTTTTACGTGTCTTTTTAAATTGAAAGAAATCAGTGGGTAGACTCGGTTACGAGTAGCTTTCCCGCATTGGGTAAACGTATACGGAAAAACCAACATACAAGGTCTTGAATGATTGTAAGAAGCTGAGTAACAACATTGTAATTAAAATGTAATTAATAAATCATTAAGATGTGATTAATAATGTAATTAATAAATCATTAAGATGTGATTAAGTCGTGACGTCATCATTATATAGTTGTTACGTCATTGATTACGTCATCATGATATAGTTGTGACGTCATGGGAAAAACCCAGGAACTCAGTGAGAGTGTTCCTGATACTCAAAACTAAATGAAAAATGATTATATATATTAATAATAAATAATTATAGAGTGTCCCTCAGTTAAACCAAGCCTGGCGCGGCTATCCAACTGAATGACGCAATTTTAAAAAATCATCCTTTTATATACTTTCAATTTGTAAAATTTTAATTATTAAATTTTAATTAATACTTATAACATTAATTATTATCATTAACTTTACTTCTTGTTTGATTAAGTATAAATGAATTACTAATATATTCTTATAACATAATTTATGTCATAAGAATGTATTAGTAATTCATTTATAATTAATTAATCAAATAAGAAGTTATAAGAATATATTAGTAATTCATTACTTAATCAAATAAGAAGTTATAAGAATATATTAGTAATTCATTACTTAATCAAATAAGAAGTTATAAGAATATATTAGTAATTTATTACTTAATCAAATAAGAAGTTATAAGAATATATTAGTAATTACTTAATTAAATAAGAAGTAAAGTTAATGATAAGAATTAATGTTATAAGAATATATAAGTAATTACTTAATTAAATAAGAAGTAAAGTTAATGATAAGAATTAATGTTATAAGAATATATAAGTAATGTTATAAGAATGTATAAGTAATTAGTAAAGTTAATGTTATAAGAATGTATAAGTAATTAGTAAAGTTAATGTTATAAGAATGTATAAGTAATTAGTAAAGTTAATGTTATAAGAATGTATAAGTAATTAGTAAAGTTAATGTTATAAGAATGTATAAGTAATTAGTAAAGTTAATGTTATAAGAATGTATAAGTAATTCATTTATAATTATTTAATCAAATAAGAATTAAATTAATGATAAGAATTAATTAAAATTAAAATTTTACATTTTGAAAAGTATATAAATAGATGATTTTTTAAAATTGCGTCATTCAGTTGGATAGCTGCGCCAGGCTTGGTTTAACTGGAGGACACTCTATAATTATTTATTATTAATATTAATAATTTTTCATTTAGTTTTGTTTATCAAGAACACTCTCATTTAGTTCCTGGGTTTTCCCAATCAATGACGTAATCACATGACGTAATCATCAAGGAGCCATGGGCTACGGAGGTCCAACCAAACCACGCAGTTTACTTCTCCAAACACATCTGTCCTGAGCTACATCTGCTGCACACCAATTTTAACAAGGTTTGACATTGTCTGCCCACCGCATCCTAGGTCTCCCCCCTCCTTCTTAGGACCTCTAAGCACACTGTTCATAACCCGCCAATCTATTCATACGGGCAACATGGCCAAACCAGCGGAGTCTCTGCACAATATGCTGCTTAAAGGAGGTTACCTTTGCCTAACCTCATCATTAGTTACAAAGTAATGCCCAAGATACTGCGTAAGCATCTAAAAGCATCTAGTTTCCTGTTGAAAGTGTCCACACTACCATAACTAACCTCAGAAAGAACTACAGTTTAATTTTAGTCTTTAGGTGCATACGCCAATTTCTCCACAATCCCCATAGATTCTTAAAAGTCTCGGCAGCCTATTCGTCTGTTCATGTCGCACCATTATCAGTTACATAGCTCCCAAGGTAATTAAACTGTGACACCTGCTCAAAAATGCAACCATACTAAATCACAGCCTGCCTGACCAATTTTCATTTCTCTCTGTTTATAACCAAACCTACTCTACTACCGGTCAACAGCTCGAACGAAAGAGTTCATCAATGTCATTTACCAAAAGAGCTAAATCATTAGCATAATCTAAATCAGAAATATTCGTGTCTCCAGCCCATTTAAGGCCAAAATCTTTCCCTCGAAGTGAATTTCACATAATCAATAACCAAAGAGAAAAAGAGACAAAATACACCCTTGTCGAACACCAGAAGCTAAACCAATTGCTACAAGCCTTACCAACTCTCACACACGACTCGGTGTTATTATAGAGAGCTTTCATTATGTAACTCGTCTGGTATACCATTCACAATCGACCACAAATTACGACGATCAACAGAGTCGAAAGTTGAAATCAACAAAGATAGCAAGGTTTCTGAAACTTTAAACACAAGAATCTGCCTAAGAGAAAATATATCCACACATCCCCTACCACTTTTGAATCCACATTGCTCATCACGCAATTGACTGTCAACCAAATTCTTAATTCTATTAAGCACAATCATAACCTGGAACAGAGAGTAGGCTGATACCCCTATAGTTATCACGAGAACTGCCTTTTTTGAAAATAGCTCTGGTAAAATCATTAGGAACCATTATCATAAAAGATATTCAGAAGTTCAGTCAGTGGTAACCGAAACATTCCCAGCTCTAAGCATTTCCGTAGTAATTTCATCCACCCCTGGGGATTTATGAAGTTTTAGCCAACTTCAGATTCTGTTATGGGGCCAACATGCTACCAATGCATCCATCATCAATGCAAACAATGGGGAACTAATTGTTTAGAACATCACTGCTCAGCCCACCTAGCCGCGAGAGAATCCTCCCCTTCTATAACCTTGTTTATCCTTCAATTCCTGTATACCTGTCCGACCACACAGAACATAATATGGTACGGCTCTCTGTTGCCTAACTGCTTCCTCGGCTTTGTCAGCCAAACCGTCAAGCCCTCCTATCAGCAGCTGACTGATCTTTTACACGTTTATTCTGTGCTTTCTATTAGGACTAGTAGGGTACTGATTAAGGACATTTCTGCAGTTTTCCAAAATCAAGTGCCTTATCACTCAGATAATTCCTTCTGCTCCTTTTTTCCTAAAAGAATACTGTTAGTTTTCCCCAAAAGCCCGCCCATCCTCAACTTTAGTAGTAAGCAAACCATGACTGTCATAATGACAAAGTAACCTATCATGGTAAGTTTTGGCTATAACTGGATCTTTCAGAGCTTCAGTAGGTAAATTTTTTAACCTTAGCACTTGTTGCAAGACACTTAGGTCAGATCCAGCTCCCCCATGTGACCTGGTATTCCTAACAGAACATTTGCTGTTTCATATTCTTATGCAGCCCATCGGGTGAAACCCACGTGTATTCATGTATGTCGTTTATAATAAGTGTTTCTGAAACCATTGACTTACCTGTAGGAGACGTTGCCCATTGCAGCTACCAAAAGGGCCTATTACTCCTCCCCAAAGGTCGGTACCAACTTTGGCAGTCACCAAGAACAAGGGTAATAATATCTCCTTTCTTGACAGTGTCCTGATCCGTAAAACCTATCCTTCTCATCCTCAGTGGGGGGCATAACAGCACAGTTTTTAACTCATGTCTGAAATTTTGCTGTAAGAAACCTTTCTGCACTCATATCCCCTAGAAGAGCATCGCTAGCGTGTCTGCTGACCCACGCCATGCTTTCCATCCTCCCTCCCTGTAAAGAGTTACTTTTAAGACCGTTACCTGTCCATCTGGTCTCTTGCAAGCTTAGAATATCTAAGTTATAGCGCTGGAATTCCTGCATGAGGACATCAAGTGAATAAATGTCCTCACGTTCCCGCAGAGAGAAAATGATTAGTAGGATTTTTAAAGAAATTAGGTTTATTGCCAACAATACCGAACATCCCCCTGATCGTAGACAAAGACCCGTTCCTTCTCAGTTAAAGGCTGAAGTCACCGATGCTGGTAGGAACTTCAGGCCTAGTGGACTTTTTCAAGAGCCACGTGGCCTGACTGAGACGCATTACTCCAGTTTAGGCCCAACTAGCTAAGTAAGGTACCTGCGATGGCCTCTGATTAGGATACCAGCTGATATAAGGTATGCCTCTGTTCACTTAGAGCTAGCAGAAACACCCTCAACAGAGGCCCACCAGTGCAGCAAGTCCAGGATCCATAATCAAACTCAAATCCATAAACAAGTCTAGTAGGTATAAATGGTCAGGACCAGGGTTGAAAAGTGGCCGTAGATGACCAGATCAGTAGGCCATACTGAACTGGCAGCCTTCCCAAAAGAGAGTATCTCTTTTGAAAGGTACATGACATCATCAATGACGTAATCATATAATTAATAAAGTTATGACATTATCAATGACGTAATCACATAATTACATTAATAATTCATTAATATTCTTAGAGTAGGGAATGGTTACTATTTGGATAACTCAAATTTTGAATGATTTTTATGATAATAGTTCCTAAAGATTTTACTAATGCTATTTTCAAAAGTGATAACTATAAGGAGTATTAGCCTCTGTTCCCGGTCTTTCCGGTGCTTAATTAAGAATATGGGCTTGTGAATAAAAGAATGTGCCAGATATTTTAACTTAAACAGATTCTTGGCAGAAACCTTGTTAGCTTTATAATCATGAAAAGCTCTCAACTGTGTAGCTGTGTTCGACAAGGATGCTTCTTTTTGAGGGAAAAAGTCTGGCTTTCTAACACTAAGCGATGTAGATGAAACAGAGGGAACAAAATTGGTCAGGCAGCAATGGTCTCATAATTACTTTGCAGACTTTTAAGAATGAGAGGTTCAATTATAGACCTCGGTGGACCTTGTTGGCCTTAGGACTGCGCAGTCCCCATGGCTGCTTGCTGACCTAGTTAAAAACTCTCATTATAGCTAAGTTAGACCTCTTCATCTATTTAAAATATAAAAGGTTTAATTATGGGCGTAAATGTAAAACCAGTTCCTTCATTAAAATTTTCTCCAAAAAACATTTTGCTCACAGAATCTTTGACTTTATATTTTTTTCCCGAGATGACTTCATCTGTTAGATTTTGTCTCACTGCTTCGAAGCATATTCTCTGTAAGCCCGATTTATTTGGATTTTTTTTCAATCCGTTACGATTTAAAGGTAGGGGGACACCGCTACAACACTGATATCTGACGATGGCAACGATATCGGTAAACGTTATACTATTTACCTTTGGATTTTTAAAAAATTGATACCTTATCATTTTTATAAAATTAAAAAAATAACAACTGATTCCACATTTTTTATACACGTATTTTACATCAGAAATGGCAACTATTTTGCTTAAATTCAATATTTTTAATAAGTAGTTAAGATTAATTTTTTTCTTGTAGAAGATGCGATAAGTATCTTCTACAAAAGATTTTATTATTAAAAAGGGTTTTAAATTATAATAGACTCGAGAACCGGTGCTAGTTTCAGAATAATTTGTTCTATACTCTCTATAGTTATCGCAAATCTTGGGAACGCATGCATTTTCTATGATTTTCAGCAATCGTTCTACAGAATAGCCTTGGACTAAAATCTGATTAAATATTTTACTTTGTAATATTTCAGATATCTGAGTTAGATTAGTAAAAATGTATATTTCGTTGTATAATGCTCTTTGGCTACTTATCTTAGCATTTTTATTCAATTGCTTTAAATGTTTACTGTCTAAAGATTGCTGAGTGAATTTCATGGTGATTCTACACGTTAATAATATACCAAGAGGGTCACCGGGTTGCAAGAAATTTCTGCGTATTGTTTTAAAAAAATGCAAGAGGAAATGGGGAATAAAATCTGGTTTCTTTAAGAATATTCCTATATCATCTACGTTTAATAGATGGTTTTTAAAAATATTTAAAACCGAAGACATTTTATGGGGTCTGATTATATTTTTCATTTCGGTCCATATTTCTGGATAATTATCTTTCACGTGTTGAAACATGCGTTTAGAAACGTGCAATGCAATTTGCTGTTTGTTCATTTTAAAACATTACATGGTTTTTTTCTATTTATAAGCATTGAATCCTGCAAAACCCATAATTAATACGAGAAGAATGAGTTTAATTGCTATATCAGCAAATAAAAGATTATTTGCAGATTTATACGCTACAATACTCGTTAATATAAACGTAATAAAAATAGTAATCAAGGTTATGATAACGCCGATAGTTGGATAATGCATACTTAATTAAGCACTAAGTTTTAAAACTAATTTAAAGAATTATGCAGTGCTCTTTGTTTTCTTCTTTGTGAGTTATGGGAGCCGATTGAAGGCGTAGATTATTAACATATTTTCTCATAACGTCACAGATGTAAAACATTATTTTTTCACCCTCGAAATCAACGTATTCCTCCTCTATACTAGTCTTACTTATTCCAAAGCACATGGAATGTTTTATAAAAATATATATAATTTTTAAAAGGTTAATGTTACAGTTTTTGAGATTATAGTCTCGTATATTTAGGGTGAGTGTTGCCAAGTCATAGGGTAAATGCGGAATCATTTGTTTATCCATGGTGCTTTGTGGATAAATTTCTTGTTCGCTAAGGCACCATAGTTCGTTTTTCATTAGTTTGTGTTTCACGTTGTATAACATGTGCCTGTGATCAAATGCAAAAACTTGTAAAACGACAATATCTGGATCCTGATGTAAATTAAATTTGAGTTTATTGAACATCGTTTCTGTGTTTTTAAATTTTACGATACCACAGTAATTTAGTTTAATATTGGACAGACAGAAAAAGGTTTCTTTGTAAGTGTACCCGATAATAACACCATCCCACACCACTGTACTAAACTGGTCATTAAGGTTACTCGATTGGTGGTCGTACGAAATGGTAATCCACTTGATATTCAGGGGAGAATAATCGTATTCATAATATCTGTCGTAAGGCTTAGGAACGTATAAAATTCTAGTGGGATTAACACAATTGACTGCAAAACAGTTGAATTTTCGCTGTTCAGAAACGAAATTATCAGATTCGTACGAAATTTCTAAAGGGGTTTCGATCAAGATTCCCACATTGTCGAATTCGACGGCGGTATCCAAAATATCTTGTAGGATGTAGGCTGGATTAAAGAAACACTTTTTCTTTTGTATAAAATTTTGACTTCTGTAGTATTCGTTACGGAGAGATACGTCCCAGTCGTGAAGTTTTAACAGACTAGTTATCTCTGTCCTCACCGATTTGTGTTTGAAAGGAATATTTAAAATAAGTGTTTTTTCTGGAATAATTTGTTGCATTAAATTACGATCTCCCCCCACAAAACAGATTCGAAACCAGTCGTTTTTCACATTGGAATTTGAAAAGTAATATCCGCCAGGGTATATTACGTCATATGGATCTAAAAATAGAACGCTGTTCTTATAATAGTAAATGTTTTCGTAAGTGGGAACTGCCTCTAGCGAGATCATGTATTTTTTAAAATTATCTAGGTTACTTTTGTTTACAAAATAAGTCGTAGCATTCAAGAAGGCGGTACCTTCGCTCTGCTGTAAATTAATTTATTGGAACCGAGTAGTAACGCCCAGGTGTCCTGTCTGTGGAACACGGTTAGAATGGTTTGGGTCTTGTAAAAACATTTTAAACTTTTAGCCAGTGGTCTATCACAATCCGTCCACACATTATCCGATAATTGTTTCATTTTTAAGACACTTAACTTCATATTAGTTAAACAAATAAGGGGAATACATATGTTATTCTCTTTGCTTTCGAAATAATTGGCTCCGTGAAATTTTGAGTATAAATGAGCGTAGAGTTGAGAATTCATTCTATCCTTATTTTATGAAAGTAGGAAGCTCTCTTTGCAAATTCCACCGGATCATTATCGAAAGACATTGCCTTTTGGAAATGTATTTTATTAGTCAAATAATTATTAAAAGTGTCGGGACACAGTAATTTCTCTTCACCCACCAGACTCTGTGTGGTTGCACAGTCGACGAACCAACTCAAAACTTGGTTATTAACAAATTGTTTCGTGTATAGAGAACAGGCTGTACAAAGATTATTACTAATTTCGTGAAATAAACGATCTCCGCATTCGCATTTCCCGTTCTCGTAACCTTTTGCGTCCGCATTGTAGATATTTCTTAGACAGTAATCGCTCAGACATACGAATGGAAGATCTTCCAGTTCGTACATTTTATTATTCATGTAATCCAGAGAATCACACTTGCAGACGTATCTCCTTTTCCCATTGTATTGCTCGAATAAGTCGTTCTCTACAAAGTCGGCCCTTTCTTCTAGTTTATTATCCCAAAGATAATTTAAGTGGTTATTCTTTGCCAAAGGACTAGTGCAACCGACTTTGGTGTTACCCTGTAACCCACTCCACATCTGTGGAAATCGCAGAATGCAAGACCAACCATTGATTCCATAAACGGGAATTGTGGTTTTTAAATTGCATCTGTCTATTCCCGTGGGAACGCAATAATAACCGTGATTCAATTTAACTGTGGAAACGTAAATAGACTCATTTTCACCCACTAATATTTTTACAAAATCTCGACCACAGATCTCTTGGCAATCGCTAAATTTTTCGCACTTGTAACCCGTGACGGGGCATAAAATTCTATCGAAATATGTATTCTGAACAAATAAATCTTCTAAAACCTTAGGTTTTTGTTTTTCGTATTCTATTAATATTTTTTTAACCGCGGGTTTGTAATAAAGATTTATTAGTGTAACGAAAAAAATGAGTAATAAAATTAAGAAGAAAGTATCTTTTTTCATCTTTGTTGATGAAGATGAAATTAATTTTTATAATTTCAGTGCTTTTATTACTGCTATATAATTTTTATTCGGTAAATATATTATTTTATAGTAATGATAATTTAGCTTTAATTTGGGAATACAAACAAAAAAAATACATCATTCATATTTTTCCCCAAAACGAGATCGTCATGGTTAATAAAAATAATATAAATATCTACTTGGAAAAAAATTCTTTAAACGATTACCTTCAAAGTTTAAAAATTAACAGAGATGGACAAAAGGTTTTAAACGAAATCGTTAATTATCAATATTTAATTACTTGGGGCAATCAGTTTCCACAAATTATACATTATCCTAATCATTTAGTGAAAGTTTTGGATATAGTTAATTACTTAGGATCTAAACATTACTTATATTAAGTTTGCCTAGTGACACTAGTAACAATTGCCCTAGTGTCACTGCCCTAGTGACAATTGCCCTAGTGTCGCTGCCTTAGTAACAATTGCCCTAGTGTCGCTGCCCTAATGACGCTGCCTTAGTGACACTTAATTTGGTACGTTAGTAGCTATGTTCCTTAGCTAACCCACGTTTAAAGCTCTAAGGTGCCCAAATTAAAAAAAGCACGCAAGTTCCTTTAGCTGTTGCGTCTAGCTGTTTTTCCTGCATCTAGCTCGTTTTCCTCCAGCTGTGTTTAGCTGTATCACGTTTTACCTTGTTCCGCCCTGAATAGTGGTGCCATCTGGTGGTTATCAGTAAAAACAATCTGGTGGTTATCAGTGTGCCAGCAAATGCCCTCTACGCTCGTGTACACAAACAAACTCTAAACAAACTCTAAAAAATAAGTCAATTTATTTGTTCATGATACAATGAAAAACAGTTTCTTTTCCTGATAAAACACATTGGTAACTTACAACTTTCACACACGGTCGAACATTTTCGATTGCATTGTTTACAAAATTTATATTTCGTATTAAAAGTTGGTATGTGGAGATTATTTAAAACTGTATAGGTTACAACACTTTCTACAACAATTGCCAATTTAGCCGATAAATGATAAATTGTACCGTCAAGTGTTGGTACAGTATCTATAGATATCGATTGGGGAATGATTAAATTCAAAATTATTTTGGGATACGACTCCTCATTAATTTTGAAATTAACTTGAAATTTAATATCCGAAGGTACTTTCACTATGATGTTAGATTGTATGGGGACCATGACGCGAGGTAATTCGGCATCGAGATTTAACATTTCTTGCTCCAAAGAGTCGAGAATTTCAGGCACACAAATAATTATTGGAAAGGCAAAAGATTCAATTTCCATTTTACCGGGAAAGAAACGTGGAGACAACAGTTTAATCATCATGCCTTATATGACATGAACGGAAATTTTCCT
>JAWZYU010001498.1:0-25000 GCA_038380435.1 Ryuthela nishihirai
AAAACCTGAACACTGGCACAAGTAGTAATGTCGAAAAGTTAGGGACGGAAGTGGCTGGGGCGGGGGTGGCTCAGTCGGTAGCGCGCCAGGCTCGTGATCTGTAGTTCCCAGGTTCGAGTCCAAGCTGGGTCAGCGTCGATATTTATCTCCACACGGTGGGCTTGGAAAGGCCGCCGTCCGTCGGATGGAACGTTCAGCCGTGGCCCCGTGTGCGGGAGAGCCATACCCTGTGCACGTTAAAGAACACGCTGGATGGCCTTGACGGGAGGCTACCATCTGTCTCCCAACAGCTGTTCCAGTGTGTCACCAACCTTCTCTGAGCATTCGGGGTCCTTGTGACCTGGCCATTTAGCCCATGGTGTGCAAAAAAGTGCCGCTCAGTGGTAAAACAACCCAACGTTAAAGAACACGCTGGATGACTTTGACGGGAGGCTACCATCTGTCTCCCAACAGCTGTTCCAGTGAGTCCCCTTCCCCAACCTTCTCTGAGCTTTCGGGGTCCTTGTGACCTGGCCATTTAGCCCATTGTATGCAAAAAAGTGCCGCTCAGAGGTAAAACAACCCAAACCCAATCCGAATGCTAGAACAGCATCTTTAACACTTTCGTCACTGTTCTTAAATTTATTCACTCACTCGTAGACTTGTCTTTGACTCATGCATCGTCCATCGTACTAAACCAATATTTATCGATCAATTTCAGAGCGACCAACATCTGGGCGATCAATTTCAGCCGGTTTTATTTCTTCAGTATTCAAAAATCGAATCACGGGATCGCATCTCTCTCTCTGTTTCTGATTGAAGGAGTACCGCCATCTTTAAAACTGACTGTTTTCAAATAACACCAGCAGAGAGAGACACGTGTGCTTTTTCAGTGTTGCCAACAGGCCTCAATTAATTATGTCACGAAAGATTATAATTATTTTTTGCATATTGTGAATTTTATGATGATTTGTGGTTTTTACTCGAATGAGCATTTTTGTCATATTTATAATTTCTATACTTGATATGAATTTGAACAACAATCAGCAGGGATTTGAATGTCAGTTTTTAGTGGCTTCCAACATGTTTCGACTTTATTTGCTCGGACGCAAATATCTCGTTATTATTTACTACTCAACCCAGCCAGGGCCGGATCTAGGGAGGGTCAAGGGGGCCATGACCCACTCCCCTTTCAGAATGCGAGTAAAGGGTAAAAAAGGCAAAATATTATTAAACGCATTTATTTTATATTTCATGCATTTTTCAAGAAATATTTTAAAAACCCGTAAAAAGAGGGAAAAAATGTTATACTACATTGAAAATCAAGTGTCTTGCCCCTTCCCCTTTTAAATATTTTTGCCGAATTTTTTTCTTGCCCCCCTCCCCCCCCCCCCCCCCCTAAAAAAAATCAGATCCGCGGCTGAGCAATCCTGGCTCGTAGGGTGAACACATTGAAACACTGACCTCAGGCCAGCAAACATTTTAGGAGGCAGCAAAAAGTATAACGCACAAATATACTGTCCCACTCAGATTTCGCAATCTTTAACAGCTGAATGTGGGAATATTCCTTTACGTTCCAGACCACTTTCACTCTTCTATTTTAGCCCCTGTTCTTTATGTACAGTCGCTCAAAAATATATCCGAACACTGTCACGTGACACGAAGGTTGCCAGATCACTAATTTCTAAAAAAAATCGTTGCCAGGTATTTTTTCTGAATTCTGTAATCAACTATAGTGTTCGGATATTTTTTTGAGCTACTGTATGCGCAATCCACTGCTAAATCAAACACAGAAGTAAAAGAGGATAAACAAACTGCAGCAGAAGATGAACAACGTTTGCAAGAAGCAAACTAAGTGTGGAAAGTTCCAACGAAAGGGAATTACAGCTGAACCGAAAAGCAATCGCTAAATCTCCCTGAGAAGAAACTTCATTAGTCAGAGTAATGAGAAGAGAACAGGCCGAGTTAGTTAGTAAAAATCACAATGGCCCGTGTACAGACGTATCCGGGGTGGGGGGAGGAGGAAACCAGGAAGTCTACACTCTCCCCACCCCAGAAAATCTGGTCGTCTTATAAGAAATTTCAAAATTGTCTATCTGCATTGAAATCCAAAACAGCTATCTTTGAATAATTTTATTTTAGCCCCATAGTATATGTCCGACACTAAAAATAGATTTAAAAAACAACTATAAAATTTTATTATATATAGAATATCATTTTAATCATTCCTGTCTGATGCAATATTTCAGCAATTGAGAAACCCTACTCAAGTATTATTCTCATTCCCTCTCCGAAACTAAAATTTTGAAGTGTCCCAAAAATTACATTCTCAAACACTCCCCAAAAGTAAAATCTTGAACTGTCATTGAAACTGTATTCTCACACCCTCCTCGAAACTGAATTCTTGAATTGTCCCAAAAACTGTATTCTCAGACCATTCCCGAAACTAAATTTTTAAACTGTCCCAGCAACTATATTCTCAAACCCTCCCAGAAACTTAATTCTTGAACTGTTCCAGAAACTATATTCTGGAACCCGCCCCGAAACTAAATTCTTGAACCGTCACAGAAATTATATTCTGAAACCCTCCCCGAAACCAAATTCTTAAACACTCGCAGAAATTATGTTCTGAAACCCTCTCGAAAACTTAATTCGCGAACTGTTAGAGAAACCATATCCTCAACCCCCCCCCCCCCCCAAAAGTGGATTTTTAAATTGTGCAGAAACTATATTCTCAAGCCCTCCTTGAAACTAAATTCTTGAACTGTCCCAAAAACTGTATTCTCAGACCATTTCCGAAACTAAATACTTGAATTGTCCTAGCAACTATATTCTGAAACCCTCCCAGAAACTAAATTCTTGAACTGTTCCAGAAACAATATTCTCAAACTCTTCTCGAAACTAAATTCTTGAACTGTCACAGAAATTATATTCTCAAACACTCGCCAAAACTAAATTCTTGAACACTCCCAGAAATTTACGTTCTGAAACCCTCCTCAAAACTAAATTCGCGAACTGTTAAGAGAAACCATATCCTCAAACCTTCCCAAAAGTGTATTTTTGAATTGTGCAGAAACTATATTCTCAAGCTCTCCTTGAAACTAAATTCTTGAACTGTCCCAGAAACTATATTCTCAAACCTTACTAGAAACTTATATTCTCAAACCTTACTAGAACTGAATTCTTGAACTGTCTCAAAAACTGTATTCTCAGACCATCCCCGAAACTAAATACTTGAACTGTCCCAGCAACTATATTCTCAAACCCTGCCAGAAACTAAATTCTTGCTCTCCCACTCTATATTCACAAACCCTTCCCGAAACTAAATTCTTGAACTGTCACAGAAATTACATTCTCAAACACTCACAAAAACTAAATTCTTGAACTGTTAGAGAAACTCCCTGAATTTTGCCAACTCGCCATAATTTTACAGAAAAAAAATCCGAATTTTTACATTTCACCTGAATTTTGCCAACTCCCCACGATTTTTCGAAGTCACTCCGAATTTTGTCAACTCGCCAAGATTTTGTGAAGTCACTCCGAATTTTGACAACTCTACCTGTATTTTACTAAATGGCTTCGAAGTTTGCGAACTGCTCTAAATTTTGTCGTCTCTCCATTTTCCAAACTGCCTTAGATTTGCCAAGTTGCCTCGATTTTGACAACTCCCCTTAATTTTCCAAAAAGAAAATACAAATTTTCACAACTCACTTAGATTTTACGAAGTCGCTTCGAATTTTGACAACTCCGAGTTAGTTTGGGGGGAGCCTCCCCCCCATGGCTACGCCCCTGACGTGGTCTGTATGCCTAACTATAGATTAGTGAATAGGGTTATGAACAGGGCGGCAGTACAGTATGTCACAGGTGCAACTGCATTGGACAGAATTTTTTATGTACAGCAAATTTGCAAACTAGCATAAGGTTGACCCGAGTAGAGCTATTCTTTCAACAGAAGATTTTGAATTGCCTTTAAAACGACAATAAATTTAGGTAAATTAATCAATATCTCGGATCAGACTTTGGAAATGGCGGCAGAGTTTGCTGCGGACGACAAAATAGCTAACTTGCCCTGGTTATCAACAGTGTAAGATCTAATCTAAGCCTAAGATGCGATGAGCAATGTCAATTAGGGCTTGCTAGAATTGGCATAGAATGGTGAAACTTAGCAGCTGAGAAACAGGAATGTTGGGAGAAGCAAATTATAGTCTGGCTAGGACTTCGTGGAACCTTGAGGATTTTTACATAAATATTATCCCAGTTGCAGAAATACTTTGAATTTTAGAAGCTGGTATGTTGCGAGCATTAATTTTCGCAATCAGTATTCATTTTGTATCGCTTTTTACACGTATGAAGCTATTCTTTTTTTCATGTGCTTCGCCGATTTCAGATAGTTTTCAAAGCGAACTATTGTTTTCACATTGTCCTGTGTCTGTAGACATTTTCATCTTTATCTAAAATTAAAAAAGCTGGCTTTTTGATTTGGATAGGTATGGGTGAAATAATTACATTTATCGTTTCCCAATGGCTTTAACAACACCCATTAGAGGTAGAAAACTGTTGGAAATTGACCAACTTCAACCCGTTTATGCTAGAAATTTCAATGGTGGAATATGAGCCAAGATGTTCACACTGACAGAAACACACTCAGAAACAGCAGACTTTGTGGGCTGTTTGCGAGCTACTGTAAAGAATGGAACGCTGGCACACCAAGTATCTCCAGACGCAATAACTGTGGTGCCCCAAAGGCCATCGACCCCAAATGAAAACGTCGCCTGGTAAAGGGTAATGCACAGCACTGCAGCAATTGACCACTCAAATGAACTTTGGGGCACCCAGGTACGTTGGGTTGTTTTACCTCTGAGCGGCACCTTTTTGCACCCCATGGGCTAAATGGCCAGGTCACATGGACCCCGAATGCTCAAAGGTTGGGGGAGGGGACCCACTGGAACAGTTGTTAGGTCCTCCCGTCAAAGCCATCCAGCGTGTTCTTTAGCGTGCACAGGGTATGGCTCTCCCGCACACAGGGCCACGGCTTAACGTCCCATCCGACGGACAGCGGCCTTTCCAAGCCCATCGATGTCCCCTATTGACCATGGGCAGGGCGGGAAATTTTGCGAAGATAAATCTCAACGCTGACCCAGCTGGGACTCGAACCTGGGAACTACAGATTACGAGCCTGGCGCGCTACCGACTGAGCCACCCCCGCCCCCACCCAGGTACGTGTCCCTGATAACGGTAGAGTGAATCCTGTTACGCATGGGTGTCCGGAGTCGACGCTACATAAAGGCACCCATGTTAACCAAGATCCATCGGCAAAGTCGAAGAGTGGAAAAAGGTTACTTTCTCCGACGAATCGAGGTTTCTACTCCACAGAAGTGATGGAAAGTGGCGGATACGGCGTCAGACACACGAGAACCACCTGGACACACTTGTCGGTCAAGTACAGGCCGGTGTTGGCAGTGTGCATGTCTGGATTTTTTTCCTGTTATGACCTGGGACTGCTGGTACTACTGGGTGGGTCCTGAACACAAATGGCTACCTGTCCATCCTCACTGACCACATCATCCCTTCATGTTCGACGTTCAGCCTGGTGGTGATGGTGTCTACCAACAGGACAATGCGCCCTGCCAGGTCGCAAGGGTGGTGCGTGACTAGTTCCATGAACATGACAGCGATGTCTCCATTGTCCTTTGGCTGGCGAAATCGCCTGATCTCAATCCCATAGAGCACTCATGGGACCATTTGGATCAAGTTTGGCATGCAGACCCACAACCACATCATCTCCAGAACCTCCTGCTCTGCTGGAGTCCGAATGGGAATGTGTCTCCGGCAACCTTCCAGGGCCTCATTGCATCCAAGCCACACCACCTTGCCACTGTCATCCGGGTCAAGGGTGGTTATCCCCATTTTTAGGTAGGTGGTCATATTATTCTGATACGACTGTGTAATTTGTCCATGTCAAATTTTATTTTCCTTTTTATATGACCACAAATTTAAAGGGTTTATGATCTTGTTTTAAAAACCTTTTCTGAACTCGATACAAAGGGCTAAAATCTGTCTTAGTCAAAAATACGATTCCAAGAGAAATTGGCAATACATTCTTTGTGTTCTTGAGTGTTGTTTTTTCAGTCTTATTGTTGCATTAAGTGAAATTATATCGAATGTAATACTTGTCATTTATAGTTCAACTGTATCAAACTAATGGTTGAATTTTTTAACCACTTAGCTGCACAAAATCTTAACTAACAAACTGGATTAGGCCTGGTATGATGCACAGATTATCTTAACAGTACTCAAGGATCAATATGACTCTTACACCACCACCTTCATTTCTTCTAATCTCAAAAGTAATATTTCATTTATAGACAGCTCTAAATTAAATTTATTTATCACTCCTAAAATCTTGCATCCTTAAATTTTATTACTGACTTCGTGAAAAATACTCTTTCCACTCAAATGCATGGAAGGGGGGAGATAAAAGGTATCACTAAGTCTGGCATCACTGTTCACACGTTTATCTGCAATATCAAGTTTGCTCTGGCTTGCTGTGGTATTTATCATAACAAAAATTTTATTCCAGAAAACCAATGTTTATATCATTCTTTTATGTAATTGTAGTAAATTATTACACCAATTTTCCAATTCCTTGTTATAAATATGTTTTATTATATTCTATTCTTAACCAACAGTAACCAAAGATACATCAGTAAAACCTTTTTTTTTATTCGAACCTTTAAAGTGCAAGTCATTGTCAAACAGGCAACTGATGTATTAAAGTACAAACTTCAGAACCTTTATGCTGCAATATTTAAGTATGGTTAACTCTGCCATTGTAAATGTTGCAACTGTCAGAAATTTGGAATGTGCCAGATTACTGCATAAATAAAATAGGACAAACAAGTGCACAAATGCTCCTCGTTTCTGATGTTATAGCAAACTAACATACTTCAACAACAAAAAAAAAAATCAAATAATCTCAACAAAGTTATTATACATGATTGTGTAAAACATTATTTAGAATTGTACTATACAAAGGGCACTGTTTTTTAGTTAGAACATTTACTGTGGTATGATTAACAATATACATCTGTTTTGCCTTTACATCTATTATACACAAAATTCATCGGGAAAAATTACCGGTGCATGGCACTAAAATATTGGTTTATCATTCCAATATTTAAAATATGAATATTGTTCCAATAACATTTTGAGGTGCTAGCATCAAATCATTATTAAAACACTTTCTCCAAATCCAGAGAAACAACGAACATATCAGCTATCTAGGAGCATTTACAGCAGTTACAAAATATGAAGCGATAAATTATTTATCATGTTACAGGATCATACTCTTAACAAAGTACATACATATAAGTACTTTGGATCACTTTATTGGTAAGTACGTTAGATATACAAAAGTCATACTATTATAATACAACGTAGCACCGTGCACTTCATGCCAAAACCATTCCTTTCTTAATGAGAATTCAGGCTTTATGGTCTACTGAGTAGTGTGTCATTAGAGCAGAACTGCACTGACTTGGTAAAAAGACTAGTTGAATGCCTAAAAAGGAAACAAAATACTTGAAATTATCAGCCATAATATATTAATTGCATTAAATGATTTGCTGGGGAAAAATTTAACCAAATTTTATTTTACATCAGAAAATTAAATATTTGTTAAATATGACAGTATAGGTCCTTCAGCAGGAGTATCGAACTAATGTTTCCACTAAGCAGCCTACATTCACCAATTTAAATACTATTTACCAGATTTTTAGAATTTATTTTTCTACTATTGGTCCAGCAGCTGCAGCAGACATAATTTATTATACTACTACTGACTACCGAAATAAAATTTAAAGTATTTAAATATTTCAGGCAAACGAGAAATTTTAGGCATGCCTTTAAGGTTCAAGAATTAAAAAGAACAAAAATTCAACTCTTTTAAAACTAAATCTGGTTTGGTTGTTTGCAGTTTCATTGTGCACAAGCAAGCTATAGTGTGCCAAAAAAAGTCATAAAAAATAAAACAGATGCCAATAAAAACAACACAAGCAGGATAATCAAAGGTGTAATTATTTAGTACTTTCCATTTGCCATAAAAGTGAAAGAACTGAGAATACTGACAGAAATGCAAAAGTACCAATATTGTGCTAAAATAAGTATAATGTGCCAGAGTGCAGACTACTGTTACCCAACCTTAAAACAGTGGCAGAACTCCTTCAAGATACTGTGAAGTCCTACAGAACCTGAGTGATACTGCCAAGTCCTACAGAACCTGAGTGATACTGCCAAGTCCTACAGAACCTGAGTGATACTGCCAAGTCCTGTGGAACCTCAACAAATACAAAAAAAAATTTTTTCCAGTCTCTCTCCCCCCCTCCTCCTGAAAAAACAATTTATATTCTCGTAACACATTTATCATAATTACTGAACCATAGATTTGTTAGAAGTTTCAATTATTTGGGGAAATTTTGGATAAACTCAGTGCTCTTCTACCAACAAAGTACAATTTCTTTATTCATTTTTATATTCATCAGAGATGAAAATGTTGTTTCCCATGAATATGCATTGAAAATTGAAGTACCACATTTATGGTATGACTCAGCACCCAATGGAAGTCACCGTAGTTTATGGTGAATCTTAGAGAACAGGGTGACAAGGGTTGGGTTGCTTTACCTCTGAGCGGCACTTTTTTGCACACCATGGGCTAAATGGCCAGGTCACATGGACCCCAAAGGCTCAGAGAAGGTTGGGGGAGGGGACCCACTGGAACAGCTGTTGGGAGACAGATGGTAGCCTCCCGTCAAGGCCATCCAGCGTGTTCTTTAACGTGAACAGGGTATGGCTCTCCCACACACGGGGCCACAGCTTAACGTCCCATCCGACGGACTTTCTAAGTCCATCGGTGTCCCCTACTGACCGTGGCAGGGCAGGGAATTTTGCGGAGATAAATCTCAACACTGACCCAGCTGGGACTCAAACCCGGGAACTACAGATTACAAGCCTGGCATGCTACCGACTGAGCCACCCCCACCCCAGTGCTAGTAGTATGCTATACAAATCAATGTACTTCAGATACCAAAAATGACATTTATCAGATATATGGCCCAAGGCGAGAGAATGTTAATTACCAATAAGGATGGTGCACTTGGATGTGATCTGTTCTGTTACAACAGAAGCAAACCAGATTCTCATCCAATTGGGAAGTCTAAGAGTACGTAGCTGACAGCTTACAAAGAATTGTTGGTATACAGAGTTGCCTGTAAAGGCCTCCCCTAACCTATAAAAAGAAAAATTGCATGAATTTTCTTAGGATAAAAACTGTAAGCAATAGTGGAAGTGGCTATGCTAACTGAGAGATGCTATCTAAAATGTGTGTATTATGCCTTGGACACTTCAACTGTTAAAAAAAACTGACCAGACTTTGAATACCTTTGTGATTTTTGATTTCTGATCTCCTTTAAAGAACTCATCCTAGCAAATTTGTCCTTAATGATACAAAAAACATAAGAAAAATTATAACTTAGTTTTTCTAATAACTAACCCTTAACTTTCCTATATTCTTTTGGTGAAAAAACATAAAAAAGTTAATAGCCTAAAAAAACTAAATGGAATAAATCCCAGCTATTGAATTCTCATTAGGCCATCATTTCCCAAAGTGTGATCCACTGATTGGTACTGGTTTTTAGAAAATATATAAATAATCGCATTGATCCTATTATCATGCAACATTCATGAACATTTCAAGATATGACAGATTTCCCACTGTATATTTCATATTTACTTCTTAGTTTTTTCTTCTTGGTTATTTAAAAGCTATAAAGGGCACACATAGTAAATGATTTAATGTTATAAGAGTACATAAAGAGTGAAATTTCATTCCTTTTTTTTTCACTTATTTTATATGCATTTACATTTTTGGGCTACAAAAAAAGTACTTTAAAAAATGTGGTTCCAGCTATATAAAATATAAGAAACTCTACGTTGGAAACTATTAGAAAAAATAAATTTGAGCTTGTTACAGTAAAACCTTGATTAACTGATCAAGTAGGTAGGTAACTGTTGAATTTTCTGCGTATATACATAGTCCGATCCATGCATACTATGCTTCCTAGAATCCTGAAAGACAATATTGCAAATCACTTAGAGGAAAATCAGATTTGATCACTAAATTTCCCCATTTCAGTACTTTATTTTCAGTAGAATTATAAATAATATATTTATGTGCATAATTTCTCCTCTTGTAAAGGTTCCCAGTAGAAAATTTTAATTACTGGATAAATTAAATTGGGCACCAGCAATTCTAACTAATTGCCAAATGGTTCTCAAATTCACCAAAAGAAGTATTGCAATTCAAAGTGATTGTCCCAATACCTGACTAAATTTATCTCCCTATACTATAAAAAAAAAAGCTACTGCTCAAGAATCATGGTTCAAAAAAGTATTCAATATAATAAAATTTATTTAACTCAAACAATTTTATAAAGGTGCTGCCCTTGAAAAAGTGTGATATCACATACGTAACTATTCAACTTAGTGTTCACAATTCATTGTTGTCAACTAATATAGCTTTATATCATTTACTAACTGCCAATATGATAGTAGATTATTATAACTGGTTATTAGATTAAGTAACTGCCAATATGCCAGTCTAGCTGCTAGCATAACAGAAGCACATATCTGCTTCTCCATGAAGACACATTAGCACAGCATGATGGATTGGGTTATTTTACCTCTGAGTGGCACTTTTTTGCACACAATGGGCCAAATGGCCAGGTCACAAGGACCCAGAAGGCTCAGCAGGTTGGGGGAGGGGACCCACTGGAACAGCTGTTGGGAGACAGATAGTAGCCTCCCACCAAGACCGTCTAATGTGTTCTTTAACGTGCTCAGAGTATGGCTCTCCCACACGAGACCATGGCTTAATGTCCCATCTGGCAGACAGCAGCCTTTCCAAGCAAGTTTTTAGCAGGGAGATTTGCAAAGATAAATCTCAACACTACTTGAATCTGGGAACTGCAGAATACAGGCCTGGTGTGCTACCAACTGAGCCTCCCCCAGCATGATGACATGAGCACGTGCAATGCTGAAGTTAGCAGAAAGAAGTTGAGTTACTCTTTTATAACTTGGAAGTCGTGTATGAGCTGGATGGAAAATAAAAAACAACCAATTCGGTATATAAAAGTTAACTGTTGACCTCACACCCCACCTCTTTAAGAATTAATTTAATCCACAATATTACTGTGAAAATATATAAAATAAGCACCAGTTAAAATGTGATAAATATTCTATAAGTACTACACAGACTATATATGTACAGTGCATATGTTGTATGAAAATAGTGTTATCTATTAAAACTTGTTAAAAATAGGTGCCATTCTTCATATTAATAAGAATCATTGAGTGAAATGAAATATCATCATTGTACATAAGGAAATAACAGCACAAGTTGATATGTCACAATACTGATCATTCTAGCATTTACTGTATTGTCAAGCATCTTGGCAAAGTTGCTACTGACCCTGTACCTAAGGGAAACTGGAGGCAACAGCAGAAAGAAGTATATCTCTAGCAGACAAAGAAATAGTTACTTTGATATGGAGACATCAATGTAGGTTCAACAGGTGGTAAAGTCCAGGTGAGTTGAATCATACTGGTTTTAAGTGCACAAGTCAAAGACAGAATAGGCAAAACGGATAACTTCAATACTACAACCAATAATGCAACATGACCAAAATTAAGACCGATTAAAAACTAAAAAAACATGCTGCTTGCTAGTGTTTCATAGCACATGGATGTCTGCTTCATTAAGCTAATCTACATGAAATATATTTTTAGAATTTCAATCACATTTTGACTTGTACTGGTGCTTACTTTACACATTATGGCACAATTTATTCATATAGAACTGGACACTGTATTAAATTGAAGAGATTTTTAGATGTATTTGTTCAATTATGAAGGAAGATATCACTCTGAAAACATGGATCAAATTTAGAGGAAAAATTGTCTTGAATCAGTGGGATATGAACCCATGACCTACAGATGTCAGGTGCTCTGAATGCTGAGCTACTGGCCACCGATCAAGATTTCCTCTAAATGATGCTATGAACATTCTACCTACAGTACAATTCTCTGTCTCATGAAGGTATTGTCCCAGTTGTTCTCAGCCTCAAGAGACAATGACAAGTATATCATGAAGATGGCAAGTATATTCTGAGTATACAACTGATTAAATTAAAGAGATTTTTCGATGTATTTATTTAATTACGAAAGAAGATTTCACTCTGTAAACGCCGATCAAGTCTCAGAGAAAAAATTGTCTTGAGCTTGGTGGGCTACGAACCCATGGCCTCCTGATAACATATATGATATTCATAGCGTCAATTAGAGGAAATCTTGATCAGTGGATGATAGCTCAGCAGTCTGAGCACCTGACATGTTATGAGGAGGTTGTGGGTTCATATCCCACCTGGCTCAAGACAATTTTTGCTCTAAACTTAATCGATGTTTTCAGAATATTGTATTTTTTACTCTATTTTCTCCACCTCTTTTCCCAATTGTTGAACCCCCAATTTTTTTAAAGTTTTCACCACAGAGGGAAAAATCAACCTATATTTTTATAGGGTGTAACTTTTTGTTTGTGAAGCAAAAACATTTGGTTTTGAGGAAATAATAATCTCTCTTTTTATGCTGCCTTCTAGTGATTCTTAACAATATTAATATGATTATAACTCTATTTAACAGCTCCTCACTAAGGATTATTTATCTTTGTATAACTTTATGTTTATAATTACCCTTTATTACCATCTTCTTTACAGACTGTATTTAAAATGTTTTTCCCCCATTTTTCTTATGTCTCTTAAAATAGCCAACATTTCACTAACTGTAACCCTTACTCCCCATAAAGGTTAGTTAATAGAGGTACTATTGTACCACACAGTGGTCAAAAGTTAAAGCAACTCACAAGCTTGAAGACATTTTAAAAATTAGTTGATAAATTGATATGATGATTTGATAAAATGCCATTCGAAATATGGCAATTACAAATCCACAAAAAAAATACCTTTCTGGGCCACCTTAGGTTTTTGTTACTTTACCTCTGAGTGGCATTTTTGTGCATACAATGGGCCAAATATTCAGGTCACCAGGACCCCAAAGGTTCAGAGTTGGTAGGGAAAGGAGTCCCACTGGACAGCTGTTAGGAGGCAGATGGAAGTTTTCTGTCTAGTGAGTTAACATGCACAGGGAATGGCTCTCCTGATCATGCCATCACCAATGCCATGGTTTAAGGTTTATCCAACAGATGGCAGACTTCGAAGCCCATTGATGTCTCCTTTCTTACTAAGAGTACAGTGTAGATTTAGTGGGGATAAATCTCAATGCTGGCAGAGTTAGAATTTGGACCTGAAAACTACAGATTATGATCTTGGCATACTACCAGATGAACCAACCCTTATTTTGGAAGAAGTATAGGGTGGCTATAAAGTAAGCTTCCCTATTCTGGAGTCTCTGGAGTGGTGACAGAGATAGTGCCACAAAAATTAGAAGGTAGCTTTATGAAAGCATGTCGAAGTGATTTAGCAAAAAAGAAATTACTTCCAACTGTCACCATCAGTGGGGAAAATAGGCACTTCAGGTATGCTAACCGTGTACAATTGCATAATAGCAAGTTTCAGACACAAAACACATCGTATAAAAGTGGGAATGCCCACACCACAAGCAAAAACCATATGGCTCTCATGAAGAATTGCAAGCTATTAATCGTGTTATTCTACCAGAATCAGAGCAATGCAGATGCTACACTGCATCTCAAAAGTCCTCAATAACATAATTATCTTAACCCCCAAAATTCAGTTTATGAAACTTATTAAGCAAATTAGCCACTCATTATAATTAATAATTACTAGCCACAAATAGTAAAGCTTCCCTCGACACTCGCACACCATGATGATTTCCCATAACCCCACACCCTCTCCCAACCTCCGTCACATGCAGATTGCATTACGGCCACCAGCACATCCGCCAGCCACTCTGATCCTTGGAACTGAGCCACTGACAGATCAATTTATGATACCCCACTCCTCCCCCATGCTCACCAACCAACTGCCTTTCCTGCATTAGCATAAGATCCTCACTTCCCACCTGATGATGTGCTGAAAGGAAGTGTGCGAAACCTGTTTTTCAGGTGGGTTGTGGATCAAAAACTTTAAGCACTCTGTGCTATCAAAGGTATAAATTGTTATTTTCTTCACCAAGACAGGTAGACCAGTGTCCTTTTTTGGTCTCCACTGGGATGTCACTTGCCAGCAGGGGAGTCAATTGTTAAATTTGTCACTGAAAACATCCCAGAAGTTCCTGTTACTCCCCATCCTCTAAAGCATGGTACCTAAATCTCTCCTTAAGAATTGTTGATACTTGATGGCATAGTCCATGTGTTGAAGTGCTTAAAAACATTTAACAATGTCATAGAGAATTAAATAAATAAATACCCCCTCAAGCAGCTGCTTGCCACAGAGGTCTGACAGGAGCCTGACAGTTTATATGCCATAGTAGAAGGTCTGAGAGGATGGCAGGACCTCAGCAGAAAAACGACACATACATAACTTTAATTTTAATTACCACACTGATAACTTTATTTTCTGCATTTATAACTCTAATTTTTGTTATCTCAAAAGTCTGTGGAGAGGACCATTGATGTCAATGGCATTAGGAAAACAAAGTTTGAGGCAACTGGTGAGTTGGATTATTTTACCTCTGAAGGACACTTTTTTGCACACAATGGGCTAAATGACCAGGTCACAAGGACCCTGAAGGCTCAGAGAAGGTGGGGGTCACTGGACAACTGCTAGGAGACAGATGATAGCTTCCCATCAAGATCATCCAGTGTGTTCTTTAACCCTTCCAGTGTCCAGCCTGAAAAACAGGTTTCCATCAGAGGCCAAGATATTTTCTCACTATGCTCAGCCAAAAAAAACTAACTTTAGAAATTTTTTTGCCAAATAACTAATGAAAGGAATTATGGCATATTGCATGCCAAATTAATCAGTATTTAATTCTGGATTTTCTGAAAATAAAGTATTTAACAAAAAAGACAATGTTTTATTTTAATAGGACATTTTTGGAGTCATGTAGTAAAAAAATGCAACTGACAACAAAAATAAAAATTTATTAAAAAAAAAAAAACAGAAAATGATTGCAATGCACATGAATAGAATGACTATTTCTGAATAACAAAAATAAAATTCTTTGGTCTTAAATAAATATTTTTCTGGTTTCCTAATTTTTTTCTCGGTATCGTACTTTGAGAAAATTTCAGGCTTTTAGCCAATTGTGCCGAGTCACATAAACAAGTCAACTTTAGAATTTTTTTAAAAAATAACCAATCAGTGGAATAGGTCATGTTATATAACAAATTAAACAGAATTTAATTGCGAATTTTATGAAAATAAATAATATAAACAAATTTGCAAGCATGTTGATTTTAATAAGCCTTTTTCAATATGATATGGTGAAAAAAAAAATGATCGCACTATACAGTTAAGGTTTCATTTTGGAAAACCTACTGAATAAAAATAATTAAATTATATATTTATCAAAAGGAAATTTCCTCCCGAATAACATTCAACCTGAAATATGATTTTTATTTCTTTTAATGATTATTTTCAGTATCGTATATTTTAAACACGGCCAGTGTTATACAATGTGACTTGAACTTCTCACAATCACGGGATTTTCTGAACTGATTATGAAATAGAAAAAAAACACCTCCTTGGTATGATATAACAGCGTTATATCATCTGTGTGGCACAGCCAAGGTATTGAGGAGGGAGGGATTGCCTTTAAAATCATTCAATATAAACATAAAAACTCGTAATTTTAAAAAAATTATATTTTTCTAGAGGGCGGGAACTTTCTACGCGAGTTTAGTGTAGGGGACACCTTCCCGAAATTGCCCTCTCACATGACGGCTGATTTCCGTAGCAAGGAAGTCTATTTTGCTTCCGTATCCAAAAATTCATTTTCAGATAACAGTAGAAGCTCAAAGCTTTTTACTAAAAAAACAAGAAATAATAAAAGGAAAATTACATATAATCTAATAGGTTGTTAAATAAAATATCCACAACAACTTTTAAGCCAGCCTCCAATCTAGCATAACTCGGAAAGATCGATAAATCAGCTGATCGAAAGATTGCTAACTAATGGAAGTAAATCTACAGAAATTAATTTGCTTCTATATCCAAGACCATTTATTTTCAGAAAATGATACTCAAAGTTTTACTGGAAAAGTAATAAATAATAAAATAAAAATTAACACATAGCCTAATGCGATGTTAAAATATCCACAGCAACAAGTTGTAGGCCAGCCATACGATGTAGCATAACTATGAAAAAATCAATACTTATCGATCAGCCAAAAGATCGCTAATTTCCGAAAATAAACTACTGAAATGAAAACTAAGGTTTAAATATAAAAAAATATTAACTTTACAAAGCATATCCAATATTCTGGACCAAAACTGTAAACAACACTTATAGCACATACAACAGAGATTGCATGTGTCAGTCATCTGCATCTTGTTTGCCTAAGTGAAGCATAACTAATTAAATACAGCTGCAACCAGAATTTCTAAGAAGGATGAGTTTACTTCCAGTTTCGATTTTAAGGTGGGAAAGATGCATAGAATGCTGGGAAAAATAATAAAAATAACTTGGGAATACTGAAATAGGTTTATAACAGAAAAGTGTGAAACAGAAAAAAAAATAATGGCGGTATGTATTTTGTAATTACTTCCAAAATCTATCGTTTTTATAAATAGCAGTTTTTTGTTAATTTTTAGGAGATTTTCGAAAATTTAAGGAACAATTTGTTGATAATAGTTCAAATCAAACTTGTGAGCAATCACAAGGCTGCTTCAGCAAATAGGAATGTTAGCAAGCAAATCAGCAATACCATTTAGTGCTTCTAAGAAATGGCAATCAGATGGCTTTATAAATTATTTATATTGTAGTTTAATAAAAATGCATTAAATAAAATATTATTTTTGAAGCCTGAATTATATATTTTTATATTAAAAAAATTACAACAGCAATTTTTATTAAAAAAAAAATCTATTTTTTTTTGTACTAAAAAACGGATACATATGTCTTTGGCCTCTCAATTCAGATTCTCCGAACGTATACAGACAACCTGGACACTGGGTGGATTAACATGCACAGGGTATAGCTCTCACACATGGCTTAATGTCTCATCTGATGGACGATGGTCTTTCTAAGCCCGACCGAGGGCAGAGTGGCAAGTTTTGTGGAGATAAATCTCAATGCTGGCACAGCTGGGATTTGAACCTGGGAACTACAGATTACAAGCCTGGCACACTACCAACTGAGCAACCCCCAACCCATACATTTCTGATGTTAATTTATGTGGCACTAATAAATAAATAAATAAATACCCCCTCAAGCAGCTGCTTGCCACAGAGGTCTGACAGGAGCCTGTCAGTTTATATGCCATAGTAGAAAGTCTGTGAGGATGGCAGGATCTCAGCAGAAAAACAACACTACTGAATTAAAATAAAGCAGTAAAATTATAAAATGGTGTGGTGACTACCATATGATGGCTTTTCAATCAGTGATTCATATAGTGACACTAATATATTTATACTTACAACAAAAACTTCCCTATTATTACTATTTTGATAATTACACTTCTAGAACATTAACTTTACATTTCTAGGCCTTCACAAGGCTCCAAATGGATCATTGGATGAGTGTTGATTTGGAAGGGTTCCTGCTGCTGTACCCTGTATCACAGAATGCTGTGGTGATGTCCCAACAAAAACGCCCATTGGCTGCTGTTGTCCTGGTTGAGTAACTCCAAAGCCAGCTGGAGTTGAAGGCCATACAGGAGGCATCTAAATAAATAACAATATATATATATCTTAAAAATATTATTTTGTAAAATCCAATTACCATTCAAATGCAATTGTGAAATGACTTAAGTTTAATTATTGCTTGTTATAAACAAGCATCTTTGCTTTGGTTCAACCAACTTATAAAAAAAGTTTTTCAATTGAAGTTGCACGATGATTCTTACGATAGTGTGTATAATACTTTGCATTAAAAAACCATGATTTAAAATGTAATTTTATTAGTTTTCAAATTTATCTCATTAAATTGTACAAGATGTTCAAAAAATTAATACATATTTTAGAGAAACCTTAATTTTCTTATATACTAGAAAAAAATTTGTTTTTTTAATGCAGCTAATATGTGCCACCTTATACTTACCCTAAATTCCAGTTCATCTTGTATTTTGCATAATATACTTTCTTCACCAGATGTAATGTTTGACATATATATTTTTTAGCTCAATATGCCATATCAACAATTAAAGATATTAAGAAACATAATTATTATGTAATTATATCAATTGATGAGGGCATACTATGTGAAGTATATAAATTGAAATACAAGGCAAATGTATGTAAGGTGTCCATGGTAGTAATATTGAATATTTGTAATCTCAATTAAAAAGATCTTCTTGCTCAGAAAATAATTATTTTTTTCATTGAGCAATAAAATTTTGAAGTTTATCCTTCAAACTATTTGCATATTGGAAAATTTTTAGGAGCACATTCAAAACTTAGCTTTTAACTTAAAGCTACTAAAAAAACTTTCTAATATGCAAATAGTTTGAAAGATAAACTTCAAAATTTTATTGTTCAATGACAGAGAACTTTAAATTATATTAATCTGTAATCTTTTCTTTCATCCTTCTCTTCAAATATGCATTTATTTATCAACTTAGAATGTAGACATTTATTATAGTATTCTAAATCATTATTCATTTATAAAACTTTGTATAACCTTCAGTGTTCCCAGAATTTTTCTCAAATACATGAAATTGACTTCCTTTTAATTGAACTTTTTATTGCCAAAAGTAGAATAAAATTTGACTGAGTATTTCTTCTTGGAAAATAGTAAATGCTAGAGATTTCTATGCTTTTTTATTTACATGGCTGTCAAGCTGGAGCAGAAGGTAAGCAAAGAAATCAAGTGGTCCTAATGTTTAGTTCAATACAAAAAAGGTTTCAGACTTAGTAGCATTTTCACCCTTTAAGTAAATCTTAAAAAAAAAATGGGTTTGAAGCAATTCAAACATTTTTTAATTCTATTGAATAAAAAACTTAAAATTTTAAGCTTTAGTGGATAGAAAGTCATATCATCGTACCAGTGAGAAACTCAAATGCTAATTCACAATATCATTAGTTTCTAAGGTAGAAGACATAACATTTATTTCTTACTTGAAATTACCTTATGCACTTCTCAGCAGTCATTGCTGCCAACCTCGGGTAATTGCATTCACTTTAGATGCATTATTTACAAGGACTGAACTTCAGGAATTGCTTAGAGATAGGTTATTATGGGCATTACTTATGTCCCCTCTGTTGTTTGGATCAGTATACCTTCATGCATTTTTCTTGGAAAATAAATCTGTTCTCTTTTTAAAAATGAAGTCTTTTCATCTATTTCATATTTTGTTAACACTATGTTCTTATCTAATATTGTTAAATTTTGTTTGAATTTTATTGCTGCTTTGGGTTCTTTTATTCTGTTTCATATGAGTTTTCCTGTTTATCCAATACATAGTAGTTTGCATTCACAGATTGCTTTATATATACAATTTTTCTGTTATATTTATTTTTGTTTGAGACTTGGTTGCTTTTCATTTTATTGTTTGGTGCAACTCTATTTTGTAGCTTTATCCTTTTTCAGTTTTTCAAATAGTCATTTATGGTAATGTGATTTTCTTTAGTGAAGTATGGTTAATTTCTTGCTGCATCATTGCATTATGATTAGTTTATCTGGGTAGTGATCTTCTTTAAGCATACTTTCATTCCTTACATTTATATTTGTGCTTCATTTTTGCTTGTATTTTGTGTTATTGTTTACTTAAGGGGCTGCTGCACTGCAAAATATTTTTATGTTGTTGGGGTGATTTGAATAGTAATCCAGAGCTTGTGAATAATTGACTTTATATTTCTTCCACATTTTAATAAAACTAATGTAAAAAATTAGTGTCATAATTAAATTAAAAATAGATTTAATTATCTATGTCACTGTTAAATAATTCAAGCATCCTATAAATTAAATAAATTACCACTATGAAGTCCATTCAAATTTTTAGAGGAAAAATTGTCTTGAGCCGGGTGGGATATGAACCCACGAACTCCTGATAACATGTCAGGTGCTCTGGACCACTGAGCTACTACTGGCTGCCGATCAAGATCTCCTCAAATTCGCGATATGAATCTTTTCAACCTAAATATTGAAATAAACTCAATATATTTGGTATTTACCTATATATTACCACCTTGAAGCAGATTCAAATTTTTAGAGGAAAAATTGTCTTGAGCCGGGTGGGATACGAACCCACGACCTGCTGATAACATATCAGGTACATTGGGCCAATGAACTACCGGCCACCGATCAATCCTCTAAAAATTTGAGTCGACTTCAAAGTGGCAATTTATAGGTAAATACGAAATATGTTGAATTTATTTCATTATTTAATTCAAGCATACTTCAATTAAAATATTTATGCTAGGGTTGGGTTGTTTTACCTCTGAGCGGCACTTTTTTTTGCACACCATGGGCTAAATGGCCAGGTCACATGGACCCCGAAGGCTCAGAGAAGGTTGGGGGAGGGAACCCACTGGAACAGCTGTTGGGAGACAGATGGTAGTCTCCCGTCAAGGCCATCCAGCGTGTTCTTTAACGTGCACAGGACATGGCTCTCTCCCTCACACGGAGACACGGCTTAACGTCCCATCCGATGGACGGCGGCCTTTCCAAGCCCATCGGTGTCCCCTATTGACTGTGGGCAGGGCGGGGAATTTTGCGGAGATAAATCTCAACGCTGCCCAGCTGGGACTCGAACCTGGGAACTACAGATTACGAGTCTGGCGCGCTACCTACTGAGCCACCCCCACCCCATATTTATGCTACTTCACTGCAAAAGTTATCATGATTGCCTCAAGTTTTACAAGTAAAGCACACACTAGGTAATAAATCAGGAAGATCTTGAAGTGATAGCAGTTAGATGAGCTCGCAGTTTTGAAGTATCCTAGAGTCTTTTAAAGTAGCAAGTATAGAGTTGAGGTATCCAAGTAGAGGAGATACTGAGCTGTATAATTTATTAATGAATTGATGAATTTTTAATCTGTGGATCAGGTTCATACAGGTAAAGGTGATGTTCTATTATTAGTGTTTGGAGCCTCTGACAGGGAAAATGTGGTTGAGATGTGATTCAGCTGACAAGTCTCAAGGTCACCAATCTTAATATTGAGAGGGGGACCACTTAGATATACAAGATGTATGGATGCCTTCCAAGGGACTGCTTCAGCTCTTGTAAGGGTGATTGTGGTAAAATCTGGTAGAACAGCAGCAGAAGCCAAGTTTCTTGGTAGAAGATAGCTTTAGCTATGTGAGGTTGTTAGAGTATTTCTCAGTGGCAATCATATTAAGAAGTACTTTAATGAACAAGAGCCAATGACAAAATAGCATACATAGCAGCATAAGTAGAAGTGCTTTAAATAAAACTATGCATTCAAAAATGTATTTCATGTCCTGACCTTGGATGCATTATCAAGTGGTAATATGCATCCTTTGGCACTGAGTAGAAGGAAGTTGTTCTCTGTTTTCAGAGTGTAGTGGAAAGGTGAGTTCAATAAATTGCACGGTCACTGGCTGGATTACCAATCACAGAACTGTTGAGACTAGAATGGGCCATTCACCATGTGAAGGAAGTGATCTGAATCCCATGTTAACTCCTTAACCCTTTAAGTGTCAGAAATTGATTAATCATTTTTCAAAAATATATGCAAGTGAATTTGCAAGAATTTTTTAATGCTTACCTACAAATTTTTCTTTCTCATTTTTATATTTTTTGTTCAGAATTAAATATTTTTTCTTTTAGTATGTATTGTAAATTATTTCATTCATTAGTTGTTTCATACTGAGGCTCAAAAGTTGAGTTGCATTGTCATCATGCATTGTCCTTCAACCAAATTCTTAATTGTATTAAGCACAAAAATGCAAACAATTTTACCTGGAATAAAAAGTATGCCAATTACCCTATAAATACCACAAGAACTGCAATCACCTTTCTTTAAAAAATAGGGATATTAATGGCTCTGATAAAATCTTTAGGAGTGACACCTTGATCATAAAATATATTCAAAATTTCAGCCAGCCTTGTGACAACAGAAATGTTTCCAGCTTTAACCATTTCAATGGTAATTTCATATACCCTGGGGATTTATTGCAGTTTTAATTTAGAGATAGCCAAAGTACTTCAGAATGTGATATAAAGCCAACATTAACCCTTCCAGGGTCCAACCTGAAAATCTGATTTACATCGAGAAGTCCAGCTATTTTTTCATTATGATCAGCCAAAAATTAACTTTATAACTTTTTTGCCAAATAACTAATGAAAGGAATTATGGAATGATATATGCCAAATTAATCAGCATTTAATTGTGTTTTTTCTGAAAGGGCTTTTATAGAGGCATGTAGTAAAAAAACGAATCTGGCAATGCAAATAAAAATTTATTAAAAGACAGAAATGATTATAATGCAGATGAATAACAAAAAAATTAATATTCACTTAAAGCAAGAAAATTACTCCCACTTTGAATTTTTTTTTTCTTGGTACTATACTTTGAGAAAAGTCCATGCTTTTTGCCAACTGTGCTAAGTCATATCAAAAAATAAACTAAACTTTAGAATTTAAAACAAAAATAGCAAATCAACTAAACATCATGTTATACACCAAATTAAACAGAATTTAATTACAATTATTTTTTAAATAAAAAATTTAACACATTGACTGCCACAATGTTAAAAATTTTTTGAGTCCTTGGGCCACGTCTTTTTTTTGGTTAAATCAACTAAAATCGTTCTTAAATTGCTATAAAATATCAGTTTATATAATTTTTATAAATTTTTTGCTTAAAAACAAGCTTTGAAGGTGTGAATCACATGTGCTTCACGTGGCCTGAGCATGTTTTTTTTATCTATAGGCCATGTAATACAAGGAAACAATAGAAAATATGCAGCTTCCAAAGCAACACACTCACTGGAAATGTGTCGAATGCGACAAATATTATTGTGTTCCTTGTTTTACTGTTGTACACAAATGCACTTCAGAAATTTTATTATTCAAGTATTCTTGGCATATATGAAGTAAAGTAACAATACATGTTAGATTTCTATGTTTTTAGTTTTAGAATGTTTGCCTTTGTTTCAGATTGTAGTTTCAGAATACACTGTTTTGTTTAGTAAATAAACAGTATTTTCTTATTTTATTTAGCACTGCAACTCAATAAAGCAAATATAAAATGTCAGACTATTTCACTGACCCCTACAATATACTTTAGTTTAAATTTCGGCGTGCTAAGACCATGATATATTCCTCAGGCCACACTCTTGTATTACCCATAAGCAACGCATTCTAGTGTGAAGCGCAACTGATTCACGAGCCCTGAACTACAGATTTGTATGTGAAGCACAGGTGATTCAGGACCGAATAAGTGTGAATCATATATGATTTATATGGCAGTCAACGTGTTAAACAAATACTAAAGCATATTAATTTTGATGACTTTTTACAATGATAAAGTAAAAAATATAGATCAGACTACGCAATTAAGGCTTAATTTTGGAAAACCTGATAAATAAAAATAGTTAAATTATATATTCATCAAAAGTAAATTTCTTCTCAAATATTATAAATATTCACATGAAACATGATTTTTATTTCTTTTAATGATTTTTTTTTTCAGTGTGGTATATTTTAAAACATTGCTCATTGTTATACCAGGTTACTTGGATTGCTCGCATTAATGGGATTTTTTGTCCAATTTATGAAATTGAGGTAGTTTCTTGGCAGCTTTTTTTAATAAACATGTCTAAACCCCCCCCCCCACTTCAGCATTGGATTTTGGGAATTTTGGCTAAGTGCTGAAAAGTTAGTGCACCAAAGCAAAAAAAAATGTTTCATTTGTCAGAGATACTGAGGTGGAGGGGGGATACCTTGAAAATCATTCAATGTGAACATAAAAACTCGCAAATTAAAAGAAAAATGAAATTTTGCTAAAGAGAAGGGGAAATAAAATGTCTTAGTGAATTTAATGGGGGAGAGGGGGGATAACTCTTCCTAAAATTTCCCTCCTACACAAGGACTGATATCCATGTCAAGGAAGTACTTTTTGTTTCCATATCCAAGAACTCATTTTCAGAAAACAATAAAGATCAATGTTTCTTTACTGGAAAATGGAGAAATAATAAAAGAAATAAAATAACATATAACCTAATGCAATGTCAAATTATCCACAGCAACAGGTTGTAAGCCAGCCATTCAATGTAGCATAACTCTGGAAAATCGATAATTATCGATCGGCGGAAAAATCAATAATTTACGAAAATAAAGTAGATCTAGAGAAATGAAAAGTAAGGTTTAATTTAAAAATAAGGAAATAAACTACCTTTATGCAGGGAGTTTATAATTTAATTTGTTGGGAGGAAGTTCTTTTTGCTTCCATATCCAATACCTCATGCATTTTCAGGAAACAATACAAGATCCAAGTTTTTTTACACGGAAAGAAATAATAAAAAAAAACATATAACCTAATGCAATGTGAAATAATATCCACAACAACTTGTAAAGCCAGCCATCTGATGTAGCATAACTCCAAAAAGATTGATAGATCAGCTGATGGAAAAATTGATAATTTATGGAAGTAAAATAAATCTACAGAAATGAAAATGAAGATTAATACTGACAAGATGTTTGGTCATATTATCCTATATCTGTTTCTGTAATCATCCACTATAGAGCCACTTTACTGTACATGTGAGCAATAACTAGGTCACTGCACTCAACTGCACCTGCTGCTGTGATGTACTTTTTACACTGCAACAACTTCCTGTTTCTAAGCTCGTACTTAAAGTTTCG
>JAWZYU010001499.1:0-24877 GCA_038380435.1 Ryuthela nishihirai
GTTCTTTCTAACAGAAGTAGTCCATTTGCTGTTAATCAATATATAATCTATAACGTTCTTATGCATATGCAGCCCATGAGATGAAACCCACGTGTACTTATGTATTTCGCGGTCTTTGTAATAAGTGTTAGTTATTCTGAAGCAATTGAGTTTAACATTGGCATTGACGTCACGTAGAACAAGGGTAACATCTCATTTCTTCACAGAATTCGAAATACCTTGAAGTTGTCTGTAAAACCTATTTTCTCATCGTCATCGGAATTCACAGTGGTGGCATAACAGTAGATAAGATTGAAGTCCTAAACGCTTGTCTGTAATTTTCCTGTAAACAACCTTTCATTAATATCCTAGAAGAGCATCACTAGCGTCTCACGCCTTGGTGATGTTCATTGTCTTTCTTCACCGAAAATTTAAGATACTCACGGTGAATCCGAAAAACTTTTGAAAGAGGTACTAGGTAATTTTTAGTAAATTTGACATAGAAGATACCGAAAAATGTAAGTGCGGAAGAGGAAACAAATCCCTCTGTTGGGAATACGAAACAATGTAAATGTCACTTCCTCCGGACTGTGCAAACAATACATCCTCAATCGTCACTCTCAGATGTCATTCGCCTATTATTGAAAACGTCCAACGCTTTTCTCGCTGTTCCATTTGCCGCGTTACCTATTAAAATATGGCGAAGAAGTCATCCTATTTTGAGGGTTTGTAGTTATCAGAGCTTTGCCTATCGCGAACAGATTTGAGTATAAGAAGCAGCCATAGGCAAGGCCCGAGCGGTTAATAAATAGCGTCGGCCTGTCCTTCTGTAACCCACAACTCTGCAGCTCGAAAAGTATCAGCTGAATCAAGTTAAATAATATTCGTGAAGTGTTTGTGGTTCTTTTATATTTTCCTTCAGGTAAGTAACTTTGTAGTGAATAATTAGTTAAGAGTATAGGTAATCCAATTCTACAGTTTTTAGCCTAAGAGCTATGAAATTTCGATCGATTTCGAACCAACAAATAGTATGCAGCCCATTATTCTGATTATGGGATATAAAATTGATAGTTAACCGCTATTTGACGGTGTCTACCACTTTATTTTGGCTCGTCATACGGACATTATTCATTTCCTATGCTTTTCAGGTACCCTACCGAACGGCAACAAAATTTCCTTGTTATACCAGTGAGAAACGTTACTTGGAAGCTCTAAAATATGCATTTAATGGAAAAATGTCACTGATGATAAATTAAAGTTCATAATCAAATATTTTTTTAAATATAGGTTTTAAAAAATATTGTTTTAGTATTTAAATGGTTGCGGAAACTGGAATGGTTAACAATAATCTTCAGTGGTATGCCAGTGAGAAACTAGATTTATTATTTCAGCAGGTAAATTAGAATTACAAATCCTATCGCGAAAACAAGGACATGACGTCATCTATCGTATGTCCAAGTGTTGCCACCATAATTTCTATAAGATCTTTCAAAACCAAAGTATGTATAAATCGAAAAGAATTTCTAATCCTAAAATATTAACTGGTAGCTATTTCCTTTTTTTAATTTTGGTAAATATTTTTATAATATTCGGAAACATTTAAATAAAATCATAATAAGTAAATTATTTTGAATGTTATTAAAATAAATTAACTTTAACTTATCTTAAACCAATGAAAGGAATTGCTTATTTAGGCATATTTATTTTCGCTCTTTTTGTTGAAGGCTGTCCAGACAGGCGGTAACTAGATGGCTTTCACAAAACGCATTTCCCTATGGTGCCCAACGAGAAATTCCTAGATCGAGGCTAGGTGTGAATCTCTTACTTATGTCATAGGCAACTTTGTCCTTAGGGGTAAAGAACGCTTTTTCCTGTGTTCACAAAGGACAACCCTGTGGTTTAATCTAAGGCTTCTATTACACGTTTCGCTGTACTGTACATTACCTTCTTCTTAGGTCTGAGCAATGCGTTTCCGTATAGTGGGTAAATTATATATTTATCGCCACGTTGACATTTCTTGGGCTCGTTACATCACCCTATCAGCTCGATATATCTGTTGCGAATATCAGACGTTGGTTTCAAACTTCGTCCACGATAATGGGCAAATACATCTGAAAGCATGTACATAAAAATACTGCCGTTTGATCATTTACCATATACAAATATTTCTACGCATACTGTGACGAATAGGGAAATGAAGAAATCAAAAATTAAGCAAAGAATTTTTTTTCCTCGGACAACCATTAGTTCTACTGAGCGAGCTTTACAAAATCCCAGCCGAAATGAAAGGGGTCGTTTGTGGTCGACAGCGACAAATAGCGTTTAACTATAAAATTTATATCCCATAATCAGATTAATGTGCTGTATGGTAGCTCTCGGTTGAAATTTCATAACTCTCATGCTAAAAATAGGAAAATTAGATTACCTCTACTGTAAATTAATTATTGACTAGAAAGTTATTATGCCGTCCCATGGCCGAGTGGTTAGCACGCTTGGCTACTGATCTAAGGGACCTGGGTTCGAGCCCCGGATTAGGCATGGATGTTTGTGTCGTTTTTCTGCTGAGGTCCTGCCATCCTCTCAGACCTTCTACTGTGGCATATAAACTGATAGGCTCCTGTCAGACCTCTGTGGCAAGCAGCTGCTTGAGGTGGTATTTATTTATTTTTTTATTTTTTTTAGAAAGTTATTTACCTGAAAGAATTTATAAACGAACCACAAACACTTTAAGAATATTATTAAACTTGATTCACCTGATATTTTTTTCGAACAGCAGAATGGTGGTTTAGAGAAGGGCATAGGGAATACAGTCCGTTTGTATTTTTTAATCGCATAGACCTTGCCAATGGTTACTTATTACACTGTAATGTGTTCCCGGTACGCAAAGTTCCAAAAAATTAAAAAAAAAATAAAATAAAAAACTCAAATTATATCAATTATTATTCGCCAATCTATAATTATTCATACGGACAACATGGCGAAACCAAGGGAGTCTCTCTCTGCAAAATATGCTGCTTAAAGGAGGTTGCAAACTCCTTTGCCTAACCTGATCATTAGTTACAAAGTTGAACCACCTAATACCCAAGATACTGCGTAAGCATCTGGAATCAAAAGCATCTAGTTTCCTGTTATCTTGTTTACAAAATGTCCAAGTTTCACTACCATAACTAACCCTAGAAAGAACCAAACTGTTATACAGTCTAATTTTAGTTTTTAGGTGTATACGCCTATTTCTCCACACTTTCCAAAGGTTCTTAAAAGACCCGGCAGCAATCCCTATTCGTCTGTTAATCTCATGCCGCACTTCACCATTATCTGTTACATAGCTCCCAAGATAATTAAACGGTGACACTTGCTCAAGACTGCAACCATTCAGATTAACTGAATGAGAGCCTGGCTCACCAATATTCATCACTTTAGTTTTCTCTCTGTTTATAAACAAACCTACTCTACTACCAGTTTAATGAACAGCTCGAATGAAATAATTCATCTCATCAACATCATTTGCCAAAAGGGCTAAATCATCAGTATAACATAAATCAGAAATTTTCGTATCTCCAGTCCATTTAAGGCCAAAATCTTTCCCTTGAAGTGAATTTCGCATAACATAATCAATAACCAAGCTACAGAGAAAAGGAGACAAAATGCACCCTTGCCGAACACCGGAAGTAATGCTAAACCAATTGCTACAAGCCTTACCAACTCTCACACATGACTGTGTTATTATAGAGAGCTTTCATTATGTTAACTAACTTCTCTGGTATACCATATGATCTCATGATCAACCATAAATTATGACGATCAACAGAGTCGAAGGTCTTTTGTAAATCAACAAAGCTAGTAATGAAAGGTTTCTGAAACTCTAAACATTTCTCAAGAATCTGCGTAAGTGAAAATAAGTGATTATCCACCCCTCCCTTACCTCTTTCTGAATCCACATTGCTCATCACGCAATTGACTGTCAATCAGATTCTTAATTCTATTAAGCACAATCATGAAAAGAACTTTACATGGAACAGAGAGTAGGCTCATACCCCTATAGTTATCACAAGAACTGCGATCACCTTTCTTGAAAATAGGGATAACAATAGCTCTGGTAAAATCCTTAGGAACCATGCCTTTATCATAAAAGATTTTCATATTTTCACTCATCCAAGTGGTAACCGAAACATTCCCAGTTGTGAGCATTTCTGTAGTAATTTCGTCTACCCCTAGGGATTTATGAACTTTAAGTTTTGAAACATCCAAAATAACTTCAGATTGTCTTATAGGGCCAACATTAAAGGCATCAATGCATCTATCATCATTGCAAACAATGGGAATAGAACTAACCTCATTGTTTAGAACATCACTGAAATGCTCAGCCCACCAACCATGACACAATCATCACCTTCTATAACCTTACCTTGTTTATCCTTCAATCCTTGTATTCCTGTCTGGTTTCTACCACATAAAACATTAACTATATGGTACAGCTCTCTGCTGTTCTGTTGTCTAACTGCTTCCTTGGCTTTGTCAGCCAAAACATCAAATCAAAGATTCTTATCAGCAGCTAACTGATCTTTTACACGTTTATTAAGTTCTCTGTAATGCTTTCTATTAGGACTAGTAGGGTATTGATTAACGACATTCCTGCAGTTCCTTCTTTCTGAAATAAGCTCAAGTGCCTTATCACTTAAATAATTATGTCTCCTCTGCTCCTTTTTTTCTAAAAGAGTACTGTTATTGTCCAAAAAAGCCTGTTTAAAATTATCCCATTCTTCCTCAACTTCAGTAGTAAGCAAACCATGACTCTCATAATGACTAACTAACCTATCATGGTAAGCTTTGGCTATAACTGGGTCTTTCAGAGCTTCAGTATTAAAAGTAAATTTTTTAACCCTAGCACAACATTTTTTAAGTTTAAGTTGCAAGACACTTTTAACAAGATAAAGGTCAGATCCAATTTCAGCTCCCCTATATGACCTGGTATTCCAAACAGAACTAGCCCATTTGCTGTTAATTAATATATAATCAATCATATTCTTATGCAGCCCATCAGGTGAAACCCATATGTACTTATATATGTAGCGGTGTTTGTAGTAAGTGTTAGTTATTCTGAATCCATTGAGTTTACTTACGTACAGGAGACGCTACCCATTGCAGCTACCAATACCAAAAGGGCCTATTACTCCTCCCCAAAGGTAACAGTCAGTACCACCTTTGGCATTGAAGTCACCAAGAACAAGGGTAATATCTCCTTTCTTGACAGAATTCAAAATATCCTAAAGTTGTCCATAAAACCTATCCTTCTCATCCTCATCGGCATCCTCAGTGGGGGCATAACAGCAGATAACATTGAAGTCTTTAACGCTTGTCTGAAATTTTGCTGTAAGAAACCTTTCATTAATGCACTCATACCCTAGAAGAGCATCACTAGCGTGTCTGCTGAGAAGCAGACCAACGCCTCGGTGATGCTTATTGTCGTCCCTCCCTGACAAGAGAAATTTAAAGTTTTTTTTTTATGAATCTGACCTTTATCTATCCATTTGGTCTCTTGCAAGCCGAGAATATCTAAATTATAATGGTGGAATTCTTGTGTGAGGACATTAAGAGAGTAAGCTCTGTGCAGAGTCCTCACATTCCAACTACCTATGGAGAGAAAATGGTTAGTGGGATGTTTAAAGAAACTATGTTTATTGAGAGAGGGAATGGCAACAATATCAAACAGCCCCCTAATCGGAGACATGGGGCAAAGACCCGTTCCTCCACCACTAAAGGCTGAAGCCATCTACACTGGAAGACTTCCTGCAATGTAGAATCTGACGATGCCAATAGAAGCAAAGAGTTCAGGTGGCTGCGATGACTTCTGCTCAGGATTATCCACCAGCTGATAAACATATCCTGTGAATCTATTCACTTGGGGCTGTCAACCCACAAACAAACAGAAAACACAGCGGAAGATTATCCCTCCACAGAACCCCACCAGTGCAGCAAAACCAGGATCGATAATCAAGCTCAGAGCCATATATCTGTCCAGTCCAGTGGGTATATGGTCAGCACCCGGACCCTGTGTGGTTGACCACTCCTCAGTAGGGTGGAAAAATAAGAAAAGTAGCCATAGTTGTCCAGATCAGTAGGCCACACTAATCTGGCAGCCCTCCCCTTCCGTTCACTTCCACAAGAGAGTATTTCTTTTGAAAGGTCCCCCCATTTCCACCCCGCTAACAACCCACTGAAATTCTTCTCAATTTACATAAATATCACAACACTTTCAACATAACGAAAAACTTTAAAACATATTACTATCGACTAAATTAAAACCCTTTTCTCGAATTCTTTAGAATACACCACTGTACACTATTCATCAGACAAAATCATATTAACTCCAACATTGCCACCAAATACACCTGAACACTAGAAATATCAAATACCCTATATATATACACACAACATACCGAGAGGAAAAACTAGAGAAAGAAAGTACAGCATCATACTTAAAAAAAAAGAAACCAATCCTGCTATTCTTAAAAAGTTTTTCTCTAAACCTCAATTAGAAATTTAAAAAACACAGCTCTAAGCAAAACTCTATAAATTACACAGATTGAATTATTTTTAAACCTCTTAACAGCAAAGGAAATTGAAATAAGAATCAACAATAAACTATATTCAAGTGAGCTACATAACTCAGAACTTACGATAATTTCCGCTTTTTTTCTGCTAAACTGTCACTTTACATTTTCAGATTTTAACATTATTCCAACATGGAAAATTTTTCTCACCAAATATCTAGACTTGATTAATAATTTCCCCGTCTAATACAGGAAATAATTCACATCAGATCTACATATCATGAAATTCGAATCTTATAAGAAATCTCTATCATATCAACTGCATTTTACACCTAAAATATGCTCATATTTTCAATAATACTACATATACGTTGCTACTTTGACGAAACAATATCGTGCACTTCCGGTTATCGAAATAGCTTTATGGATATAATTGTTGGATATTCTCGTATTTCCGGCGACGAGAAGAACAATAAGAAGCGGTTGCGGGGTATAAAAAATAGATTTGGTATTTTCAAACGTATACCTTATTTGAAATCCATATATTGCGATAACAGACCTTATATAGCGAATGCTTAGTCAAAGTGAGGTAATTATCAGAGTTTATAATTCAAATAGGAAACGGGAATAAACTTGTGAAGATCGCGCAAGGGGGGGGATTAAATTTTAATGAAGCAAAGAGTGGATATCACTTTTACCGAAGGCGGAAGTTTATAAAAAAAAAAACGTGAAGACGGAAGTTTAATCGCCTTGGCTTAACGTCCCATCGCACGTATTTATGAAAAGGCAGTAGGTTAAGTCAACGATTTAGCATTCAAACTGTGAGATATAAAATATTTTCAACAGGATTCTGAATAGAAAGTAGTTGATTATGAAATAATACAAAGTCTGAAGATTGGATATTACACTGACTTTTAATTTTTTTTTTATATTTAGAATTTTCATTTAGATTATTCATTGTCAATAATTTATTTTGAAATATTGAGAGGTTTCGTAATTAGTAGATTAATTCAGGTCTTAGAGTATTAATTCAACGTTACATCATACTAGACGATCCTTCTCGAGGTTTTCCGAAATGCAATTAAAATTCGAGTTTTGAATTTCGAAACAAGCTGTCAGTTGGGTTGTTTCACCTCTGAGCGGCACTTTCTTCCACACCATCGTTAAATAGTTAGGTCACAAGGACGTAGAAGACCCAGATACCATTCGATGCAAATCCATTCCTAATTTTCTATCTTATTACATCACGACGTGCACCTAACTGTTAATTTACATTTCTGCGCCAAAACAATAATATCAATCTTCAGATTGCTCGCAAATACCAAAGTTTTTACCGAAAACGACTTTTCAAAAACCGGAATTTCCAAAGCTTTAACGGTTCGTAAACGTATAAATGGTTGCTGCCTACGTAAAGCCCTACCACATCGCAGTACATCACTAAAATCTCACCCAAAATATATCAAACAAAAGAATGGTTACTTCTTCCGTGGATCGTACGAGGGTGAGAAAAAACATCCAGTGGAACAACTCAAAAAAGCTTGCAATGCAAAACTCAAACTATGCAACTTCCAACTTTTACTACGGCTTCACAATGTTTCGTCTATACCTCTCCGAAACTTTATATAACCATTTTTTTCTCTGTAGAAAAATAAAAATGCATCTTACGTACCTGAGTTGATCGAAGCATAACATAAAAATATACCTCAAATAGCAACATTATTACGATTAAGAATAGCATTTTTGAAACTTCAACGTGATTGTAATATACCAAATCTGCTGGCAACACAACGAAAGAGTACTGGTGACGTCATCTCGGTGTTTTGCCTACTTTATTATTAACCCGTATTCACAGGCAGGCAGCAATAATTTTAGGAGATTTAAACATTTTCATATCAATTTTTTCATATGCACTGTATTTTTTTTTAAAGCTTTATTTTTTTACACGGTTTTCTCGGGAACCTATAAGAAACAGAATTGGGTGCATTGAATTAGATTATTCCTATTATTTATTAAAAAAGATTTATTATTTTTTTTTAAGTTGAGTGCTTAGCGCGCTTGGCTACTGATCTAAGAGACCTGGGTTCCAACCTAGGGTAAGGCATTGATGTTGCTTTTCTGCTGAGGTGCTTACTTACGGTAGCAACAATGCAATCAGTTTAGGTTAATGAGTGACAAATTTGAATCTCAATCAAGTATATATATTTTTTACACGTTTTTGATTTAACACAGATCAGAAAAGAAATTTAATTTCCCTATTTACACGATTTATTTTGATGTAACACGGTTCACACGGCGCCTTTTTAAAAAAAAACCATTTGAATTTAATTCGGAAAAAATTGTTTTACCTCTGAGCGGCACTTTTTGGCACACCATTGGCTAAATGGCCACATCACATGGACCCCGAAGTCTCAGAGAAGGTTGGGGGACATATGGTAATCTCCCGCCAAGGCCATCCAGCGTGTTCTTCAACGTGCACAGGGTATGGCTCTCCCACACACGGGGCCAAGGCTTAACGCCCCATCCGACGGACGGCGGCCTTTCCAAGCCCACCGGTGTCCCCTACTGACCGTGAGCAGGGCGGGGAATTTTGCGGAGATAAATCTCAACGCTGACCCAGCTGGGACTCGAACCTGCGAACTACAGATTATGAGCCCGGGGCGCTACCGACTGACTTAACAAACACGACAAATATAAAAAAAAAACCAAAAAAATTTAAGAATTCTTTATATATTTATTTTCTTTAAAACCAAACCGGTCGGTTTTAATTTGAAAACTTCTAAAGTTAATAAAATTAGATATCTTAAAATTAATAAAAATGAAATAAAGACTTCAAGATTTTGATATGACTTGTTTAGAAACAACTCATTTGTATTCTGTTTTCACGTCTAAGGGACCTGGGTTCGAGTCCCGGGTAAGGCATGGACTTATGGGTCGTTTTTCTGCTGAGGTATTTTTTTACACGGTTTTCTCGGGAACCTATCAGAAACAGAATTGGTTGCATTGAATTAGATTATTCCTATTGTTTATTAAGGATTTATTTTTTTTAAGTTGAGTGGTTAGCGCGCTTCGCTACTGATCTAAGAGACCTGGGTTCGAGTCCCGGGTACGGCATGGCTATTTTGTGTCGTTTTTCTGCTGAGGGCGCCATTGTCTCAGACCATCTACTATGGCATATAAACTGACAGGCTGAATTGAAACCCCATTTGAATTTAATTCTGAAAAAAATGTTTTATCTCTGACCGGCACTTTTTTGCAACACCATGGGCTAAATGACCATGACACATGGACACCGAATGCTCAGAGAAGGTTGGGGGAGGGGAACCCACTGCAACAACTGTTGGGACACAGATGGTAGCCTCCCAAAATGTCGTAAAAACTAATATTGTCGTAAAACGTAATATTGTTAAAATAAAAACTGGTGAAAACCACAAGAAACGAGTGTAGAAATTCTGTATGTATCATACCCTATGCAGATTAAATAAAACGTTGGATGGGAGGTTACCATCTGTCTCATAACAGCTGTTCCATTCGGTCACCTTCCCGCAACCTAAACTGATCCCTCTGGTTCTTTATGACGTCGCCATTTAGACCCTTGTGTGCAAATAACTACCTGTCGGAGATAAAACAACCCAACCAAACGCGTATCTTCTATATGGCGTATTAAAGTAATCAAAGGGGTCACCACCCTCGCAGACCTTCGACTATGGCGGAGAAACTGACAGGCTCCTCTCAGATCGCTGTTGCAAGCAGCTGCTGGAGGGTGTGTGTTTTTTTTATTTCTTTATTATATTTTGGAAGATATTTTCACTCTTTTCTGTAACACGTTAAGCTTCTTTGGATTGGGAAATAAAATAATCAGAGGTTAAATGTTTAGGATGTGAAATGACTCCTCGACTAAGCAGTTAATCCCTGTGTAGTCTGTAAAACAGAAATTCGTTAAAATTATGCTGCTGTTATGGATATTTTTATATTTTGCATCTCAATGTAAAACTCTTAACTGAGCTCAGAATTAATCAGAAGTAGATTTATTTGAGTTTTGAAGACAGAGATCAAGTTTTGGATTACCAATTTACATTACAGTGCTATAAAAAATGTATTGAAAGTCAACTAATTACTCCTCAATTTCTAAAAAAAAGTTTTAATTTCGTAATATTCCATGATCTTTTAATAAAGTCACAATAAATTAGTTTATTAATTGTCATTTTAGAAATAAATAGCTTATAATTAAATTTTAAATAAAATAAAATTTTAAATAAATTCAAATAATAAAAATAATCGCATTTTTTTTTTACATTTTTCCTTGACTATTTATTTCAACAGATGTGAGGATTATATAGATATGACCGGCGTCGAACAGCTGAATAGCAAAAAAAGTGACAAAAGAAGAATAATTACATATGTGTAAATGTCTGAGCGCCAATTTTTTTTTTGCCCACAGTGGGTTAAATGACCAGGTCACAGGGAACCCGAAGGCTCAGAGAAGGTTGCTGGAGGGGACCCACTGCAACAGATGGTATCCTACCTTCATGATCACCCAGCGTGTTCTTTAACGTGCACAGGGTGTGGCTCTCCCGCACACGGAGACACGGATTAACGTCCCATCCGACGGACGGCAGCCTTTCCAAGAGGGGCGGCTCAGTCGGTAGCGCGCCAGGCTCGTAATCTGTAGTTCCCAGGTTCGAGTCCCAGCTGGGTCAGCGTTGAGATTTATATCCGCAAAATTTCCTCGCCCTGCCCACGGTCAATAGGGGACACCGATGGCCTTGAAAAGGCCGCCGTCCGTCGGATGAGACGCTAAGCCGTTGCCCCGTGAGCGGGAGAGCCATACCCTGTGCACGTTAAAGAACACGCTGGATGGCCTTGACAGGAGGCTACCATCTGTCTCCCAACAGCTGTTCCAGTGGGTCCCCTCCCCCAACCCTCTCTGAGCCTTCTGGGTCCTTGTGGCCTGGCCATTTAGGCCACGGTGTGCAAAAAAGTGCCGCTGAGAGGTAAAACAATCCAATCCAAGCCTATCGGTGTCCACTACTGAACGTGGGAAGGGCGGGGAGTTTTACGGAGATAAATCTCAATGCTGAGGATTCTTTATGAGTTCCGTATTTAAATAGAAATGGAAACCGAAACATATTTATCGCTCTTCCCAAAGAAATGTAGATTATTCCATTCTGCCTTCCTATAAACTTCTTTCTGTTAGGGTTTTAGACTAAATAAACAGATATCGCTGTTGTTAAACATCTGAACTTGCGTTACTAATTAAATACTGCATCAGTTGAAGTAGTAAAATAAAATAGATTTTCTAATGTCTGTTAATTATCAAGGGTATTTTTTTGTGTTTTAAAAAAGATTATTGTTCGTAAATTTGATCCGAATGAGATGATACGGAATACACCGTCATAACTTAGCGAGTTGCGGAGTGTCATTTACTGCCTGTCACTGGCAGTCATAACTCATCGGGGAAATCAATGTACACACTCCAAATTTTCACAGAATGGTTCAGGTTAAGGTCCAGTTTGCAGTGCGAAATTTCAGGTCAAAGTCCAAATAAGTTGAACTCTAACAAAAATAAATTCACATTTCCCCTCACCCAAAAAAGTGTCCTAAATTTATATTCCAACATACTATATGTGCTAATATTTAAATAGTGTTGATTAAAGTTTTGAAACATGAATGCATAAATATAACTTATGTACTTAATTAAATTCACACATACAATTATTGCTAAATGAAATAAATTCCTCTAGGTGGCGTTAATTTTGTTTCTAATGAAATATCTGCTTCTTCCCGCCTTCCCCAACGGTTGTTCGTGTTCCTCTTCTACGATTGGTCAAATATGTTACAATGGCACGTGCACCTAGATAGCTTTACACGTGGCGCCCTTAGTTACGATAGCAACCATATATTCGCTTTCACTTCGGTGTCAAATTTTACTCTCAATTCATTTCTTCTTTTCCATAATATATTTTATTACGCATATTTAGAATAAAGTTCATACACCACGTAAATTTTACCTACACAAGAATCGAACTACAGTTAGCAACGATTAATAGTAATATTATAATATTTCAGAAACGTTAATATTTAAAATATGCGAATTCAATTTAATATCAAAGCCGGAAATTAATACCACTTTAACGTTTCAGCTTAAATAACTGGGATTGATTAATTTAATTATCAAACTTTACTGGTTTTATTAACAATCTCACACCGTGGAGACATCCAATTCGAGAAATTAATTCATCGCGAAGATGATATCTGTTTCATAGCATTACAAATAGAAACTCAAAACACGGGGGGGGGGGGGGGCTCAGTCGGTAGCGCGCCAGGCTCGTAATCTTTAGTTCAAAGGTTTGAGACTTTGCTGGTTCAGATTTATCTCGGCAAAATTCCCCACCCTTCCCACTGTCAGTAGAGGACACCGATGGGCTTGAAAAAGCCGCCGTCCGTCAGATGGGACGTTAAGCCTTTGGCCCGTGTGCAGGACAGCCATACCTTAGACACGTTAAAGAACACGCCAGATGGCGTTGACGGCAAGCTTCCATCCCTCCCAACAGCTGTTCCAGCCCCCAAATAAAAGTTTATTTATTTTTTACTCTACATGATGCCCAGCTTCTGTCAAATATTCGGAACATGAATTGAGGGCCGAATGCAACAGGTTCCATGTCACATGAAAACTCGTTAAGTAGGTAATGCTGCTCTCCATAAAAGTAACCCACTTCGTTTACTTTCCACCTAAAAATAAAAAAAAATTACTAAATACTACATATTCGGAAAGCAAAGAATTGAGAATTTAGGTTGAAATCGAAGCTCCGGTACGAGATACCGTGTACGTCAGACATCCATACCCTGTATTGAACAACACACGCTGGATGCCATTCACAGCTGGAAAAACTTGTATTGGCATTTCGAATGTGTCGAGTATTACCAGTATACTCTGATTAGGGTCTAAAATTAGTACCTTACATATATAGATTCTGTTCGCTATTTTCATTGTTAACTTTTAAATGTCTCATTTCAGCATTTCCAGTGGTAACACCTTCAGTGGAAATAAACTAACATCATTCTTTCCTTATATTCTCAGTCTGAACGCTAATCTTTCCATATTCGGTAAATGTGATGTTTAAAGCAGTCGTTAGTAAGGAACATTTACACATAATTATAACAGAAACGGTAATCTAGGGGCAGAAGGATTGGATTGTTTTACCTCTGAGCGGCACTTTTTTGCACACCATGGGCTAAACGGCCAGGTCACATCGACCCCAAAGGCTCGGAGAAGGTTGGGGGAGGGGACCCACTGGAACAGCTGTTGGGAGAGAGATGGTAGCCTCCCGTCAAGGCCATCCAGCGTGTTCTTTAACGTGCGCAGGGTATGGCTCTCCCGCACACGGGGCCACGGCTTAACGTCCCATCCGACGGACGGCGGCCTTTTCAAGCCCATCGGTGTCCCCTACTGACCGTGGGCGGGGCGGGGAAATTTTGCGGGGATAAATCTCAACGCTGACCCAGCTGGGACTCTAACCTGGGAACTACAGATTACGAGCCTGGCGCGCTACCGACTGAGCCACCCCCGCCCCGAGGGGCAGAAGGAAATGAATTTTTTTTTTATAAGTATATTTCAATAAAACTTTAACTATTTATTTATATTTCACGTGTATCTGTTGAATATTAAAAAAATAATTATGTCCTTCTACTTTCTGAAACAGTGGGCGAAAGGATAACCATATCTGCAACCCCGAGAAATATAATCTTTTATTTTTACATTCCGACTGCACGCAGTCCTTTCTCGAAACAACCTAGAAACGTTGCAGGTTTGGTAACCAAAGCTATTGTATGAACGCTTTAATTCTCCTTTATTTATTTATTTACTAACAATGTATTCGAACCCGACAACCAACATAGAATAACCTAGACCAATATTTTAGGAGTAACAGCGCATACGAAAAAAAACTGCCAACTGCACGCGGTGTTTCCATGTTCTCACCCTCCGAAGTACTGATCGCGCCCAAAGCTTAACCTCGGGCATCAGACGAGAACCATTGTGTTCAACTTGCTATGGCCGTTGACATGCTAATTTTTTCTTCCTGCCTTATAAAGTAACACACATTATCAATAAGAGAACAATTCTTAAAGTAGGAAAAAACTGGAATGGTGCCAAAAAATTTCGTTAACGACAGTATTTAAAAAGAAATTACACTTTTTTAAAGATTGATTATTTTTCAATTTTTTAACGGTTGTTGGATATTTATATTTCCCATTTCTTTTTCAACATAATAGCGTGCAATTAAACGTTACACACAAAAGTAATAAACACAATAAAAATATTTCTATTTACCCTACTTCTGCAATCCCTCCGAAGAGACTAGACTTATTTACTTTCACAGAGTAATTTTAATTTTCGTTTCCATGGTTATTACAACGACAGAGACGCCATTTCTTGTCACACCTCGGGCTAAACTGATAAATCACGACGACTCCCGATAGCTAAGACCATATTTCGATAACAGCACGCACTGCAAAAATTAAACAGATGGGATAGTCCAGTAAGTCGACCCACCGCGTGCTTCAACCTGAATGTTCTTTCGGACGGTGGCATAACTAAACGTCCCGTAGGATGGGTTTTCCAAGGCCATCGGTGTCGCATACTAACAGAGGAGAGGGGTAGGATTGTAACTCGGGAACGGTTTAAAATATTACGATGTGTCGATTGCGGCTCCGAACGGTTGGAAAACTTCCAAGGTGTAATTTGACCGACTAATATTCAAAGCGATTCATATTATTTTTTGTAATTCGGTGGCCGTTAGAATTGCGTTGAGGAAAATGCAAATGGAACACCGGAAATAATTATCGTTTTATCCTATAAAACATACAACCTGTTTCCACTCTGAGGTTTCATTTTTCTTTACATGTTCATGCCGTTCTCATCGTAAAACGTAATGAAATTTAGTGCCATCGAACCGCGATATTTTGATCTGCATGCCAATATATACTAGGAATCAGTGTCCTAGCATTTTTACCCCGTCATTAAAAGTAAATAATTACATAGGAAATTAAAATTCTGCAGTGTAATATTTAACTGCATGAAAAAGTATTAATCACCGTTGTTAAGAAAGACGTTTGCAAGAGATCCTACAGTTAAAAGTAATGAGTTTGATTTCGATTCGACAACGTTTATACGTAAATAGATAAAATAAAGACAAGTGAGTAAACCTCTGTTGCGAATAGGAAATACTGTTGCAGCCTCACTTCCGGCGAATGAGAAAACATTGCATTCCAAAACCTCAGTGTCGACGTCATTACCTTATTATTGGAATTCAAATTTAAGTGATAGTAAATAAACTATCGGAAAGCGCCGTCTCGTTTCGGTCATTGCAGTTACCTTGTGAATACCATGATGAAGTGAACAGAGTTCGTGGAATCGCATTTACCTACACATTGCTTACCGCGAAACAATAGGAGTATAATAAACCTAGTTGTGTGAGATAAAACGAAACCTTAGTACGCCAATAACGACACGGACTGTATTCCTTATCCCCTTCAAGTGTAACCAAGCACTGGGCCACTCGAAAAACATCAGGTAAATCTATTTAATTATTTTCCAATCTTCGCCACCACACGGAATTTAATGGTTTACAACCACTGGCTGGACTAACCCTTAAGTAATATAAGCACCTGCTTAGGATACCAAGGGAAGGGGGGCACCGACGATTTTTCCCCTAGCAATAATGCCCTTATCTATCAATTCTTTCACTGACACACTCGACTTTTGACGTTACTTTTTCCATTGTCCTTATCTGCAGTGTTCGACTTTAATCTGAATTCTAAAAAAAAAATATTGAAGGTGACAGTCAAATCGCTAGAGTGCAATACGTTTGACTGTTTTTACAAATTTTTTATGAATGAATTTCGCTGTTTTTCTATTCATTATAAATATATATAAAATCCATATTCTTTTTTGTGACTTTTTAAATTATAGCTTACGTATTTTCAGACGCCAAGATCAAACGAATTCAATTAAGCAATGGAAAGGTCCCCGGAGTTACCATTGCTCGATCGTGGTTACGCCATTATTTGGCCTTATTTAAACCCTAATAAGAAAGTACCAAGTTGCTCTACGTCACCACCCGGAAAGGCGTATTTCAAGCCCTACAGTTAACTACAAAGTTGCTCTTCGCATTAAATGTAAGCGCACTATAAATCAAATTAATTATTATTCTTTAAATGTTTCGTGTTGTTTTCACATTTCCGTAACTAATAATCTTTCTAGTTTATATTTCAACTTTTTTGGTTACCGGCGTTCCGTGGCCGAGTGTTTTGCACGCATGGCTACTGTAAAGTTAGAGTGTTAGTTTAAATATCTTTATAAGTAAAGACCAACATGGCGACTACACAAGCGACATATACGTACGGTGACCATATTTTTTCGGAGAAAATACACGACAAAACACAAATTGTTTCATAATGAAAAAAAAAAACAGGTTGCGTTTATTTGTTTCATTAAAACTAAAAATCTTTATAACATTTATTATAAAATATAAGCATACAATAGCATTTTAAACAACCATATTACTTAAAAAATTTATTTATGATTTTTTTCACAAGAATGAACTTAATAAATCAGGTTTATGTTTTAAAAATCATGAAACTGTATACAATTCATATCAAAGTTGCATTTGGTATAAATGCAACTTTGATTGTTGTTTCGATTTTTTATTTTGAATGAATGTTTTCAAATTGAATGTTTCGATTTTTAATTTTGTTTTTTCACTGCTCCATATTTGTTCGCTAATCAAAATACTCGTGCAGTTTCCGTTACAAAATTTTATTTCCGATGGAAGATATATGGGACCCGATCCGGTGCTCTGTATTTGACATTTGATCTTACGAATACGTTAAATATTCCACTGCTTCGGTGTAATGGAAGCATTGATCACCATCTACGGATTACGATCCATCTGGCAAATTTGCAAACTCGAGAAAACTATCACTTTCAATCATCTTAATGAAACAGCACTATGCAGGGAAAAAAAATTTACTTATGCAGAAAATCTGTACGAAATGCCCATCAGTTGGGTTGTTTTACCTCTGAGCGGCACTTTTTTGCACACCATGGGGTAAATGGCCACGTCACATGGACCCCGAAGGCTCAGAGAAGGTTGGGGAAGGGAACCCACTGGAACAGCTGTTGGGAGACAGATGGTAGCCTCCCGTCAAGGTCATCCAGCGTGTTCTTTAACGTGCACAAGGTATGGCTCTCCCACACACGGGGCCACGACTTAACGTCCCATCCGACGGACGGAGGCCTTTCCAAGCCCACCGGTGTCCCCTACTGACCGTGAGCTGGGCGGGGAATTTTGCGGCGATAAATTTCAACGCTGACCCAGCTGGGAGTCGAACCTGGGAACTACAGATTACGAGCCTGGCGCACTACCGACTAAGCCACCTCCGCCCCGAATGCCCATCAGTACAATTTATGAAGAATCATGATAACGAGCCTTCAGTCGAACAAACAACCACTTTCACAGAAGTAATCGCACTCCAGCTATGGGAATAAAAGGAAACAGTTAATAAATAAAACAATGACACAGAGGAAATTGCATTCTACCCAAAAAACTAAATTATGGACTCGTTAATGAAATATCCTTTCGAAATACAAATGCAACCAAAATAAGTAATCATATGGCAAAACACCAACTAGTATGCATATATATATATGGCACAATCACCGTCAAAGATAAATCTCGCTGACTATCAGGGACCATGTAACTCTTCTGGCAAATGAAACGTCAAAAAACAACTGTACAGATCATAAAAATGTTACCGAAATGATATTGGAAAAGAAGAAGTAACAGGAGTATTGTTAATAATGAAGAAAACAACACACTAGCAGCAAAAGTATGTGGTAACTATTTATGTTGCACTACGGGTTCGCAACTTTTGTCGTGGTATTTTTGCAAACTGAGTGTGCACACCCGATAGCCTTATTAAATGAAAAAAATAAAATAAAACACCCCCTCAAGCAGCTGCTTGTCACAGAACTCCGTCAGCAGAAAAACGACACAAACAGCGATGCTTTACCCGGGACTCGAACCCAGGTCCCTTAGATCAGTAGCCAAGCGCGCTAACCACTGGGCCATGAGACGGCGAATAACCGACTTCCCCCTTTTCCACTGCATGCGTTCTGCTTCTGGATCTCATGCTACTCTCTCCCACCACCTTTTACCATTCCGCATCGCCTTTTCCTTTTGCCTGCCTTCTGCATAGCCTTTTCTTTTTTCATTAGCGCCATGCACGTTGCCACCGCGCCATTCACAAATTTCGTTGATTTCGATTCCAGGCGTCGAAAATGCTGCGAATGACATTAGGATTCCTTGTAGAGTTGTATATTAATAAATATGAAAAAATTTTCTAAAGCGTAGCCTTCTTTTAAAAAAATATCATTCTTGAAGCTTGAGAAACGATGCTGTATTGAAGTCATTGACTGATGTGAGAACTTTCCACCAGTTTTAGTGAGTTTTTTCAGTGTTTTTCTTCGTTTCTCTAAGTGGTTTCGGTTTGACGTGAACTTGTTTACAAGTTGGTGCCAGCGGCCATTGCTACGGGGCCAACATGGCTACCCGTCAACAGCTGGAAACCGAGCGGCGGTTGCAGCGTAAACTCACCTGCTGCTTCAAACACGAGTCCTTGGACTATAAAACGATAGCCAAGGACATTATGAAAAAAGCTGGGAAAGGGGCACTTGAAACTGTGCAGTTCGTCGCTCCTGGAGTGGCATATATAACCTTCGTCAAACAAGAAGTTGTGATGAGTTATGTCACTAAGTCCCCGTATGTATTGGAAGGAGTTACGACTTCGGTTAATCGCCTTGACAACGATGAGACGATTGTATATATTAAGCGCTTACCGATTGAAATGGACTCGGAAGTCATTTCGAGCCATTTCAGTCAATATGGCAAAATAAGTTCCAATGTCCGTGAGAGATATAAAGACGAAGAAATGTCGCATCTCTATACGGGAACAAGAGTGATCAAAATAGCAATGACCAAGCCGATCCCTAATTTCTTCAAGATCGGACGCTTCAACGGCATGGTCTCATACTCTGGATTGCAAAAAGTGTGCAAGAAATTCAACCAGAGTGGTCATGTCGCGAGCGATTGTGAAGTAGAGATCTGCAGTAATTGCAAAGGCGTAGGACACGTCTACGATAAATGCGTTGAGCCTTGCGGGAACTGCCGCGACGTAGCGCACAAACGCTACGAGTGCACGCGGCGTACTTTCGCCAATGCGGCAGCGCTCGCGTCAATGTTGAACCTACCGAGGAAATCAAGGATAAGACGGAGGAAGCTCCAATAAGCTTGAGAATACTAGAGAGGAAGTTAAAACCTCGGAAGCTACTAGTAAGGGCGATAACCCCTTGAATAGCACCACAGAGGTTATCAAGAAAGACGAAGAAAATGCGAAAACAAGCCCCTCCCAGAGTCCTCAAATAGAGAAGGACACAGATGCAACAATTTTTCCTGAAACCCCACGTGCAGTGGAAGAAAATCAGGAAGTTGAGGAAATACAAAAAGAAGAAGTACAAAATAACGAGCCCAATACAGGGGAAAAAAATTCTTGTGAAATGGTCCAATCGACCTCAAACATAGAAGAAGGAATGTCAACTGACATTGAAGAAACCGACAGCTCCAAGCAAAATTTAAAACGAAAGTTGGCAAAAAAAATCTGAAAGCCAATGAAAGAAGAAAAAAAAAAAATTCTTACAACCAGCAAGCAAAGGAAAAACAAAAAGACAGAGAAATTAAAACCCAAGAAGAAATTAAGTTTTGCAGACTTCTTGACCGACGAAGCAAAAAGTTCAGTGCAGCATGGCACGCCTGACCTGGCCAATGACCTCTTCCTCACCGACATTGATGCTTCGTCGAGTGGTATGGAAGACTGAACCCTCCCTCAGGCCCTTTGTTGGCCTTTATTTTCCCCTCTTTCTGTATTATGCCACTCATGGGAGTGGCCTTTTGGACTTTAAGTACTCCAAGTTGTTAAATTATAAGTACTATGTTTTTAAGTTTTTCTCTAAAGAACTTTCAAGATTTGCCAGGCTTTTTTTAAAAAAACAGTAATTATAACAGGTATTATATTCATTTTATTTACCTTATTATCTATTTACATTTCTTTTTCCTTATTTATCTAACAAATTTTCTATATATTCATTTTTTCAATTACTCACCTGTGAGTGAGTATCATTCCCTAATTGAGAATAGTAATAAAACATACCACAATTACTTATCCAGAACCTTTATGGGACATAATTATGTTTATCTAAAATTACTTGAAAAGTATTTTAATCTTATGATTTTAAGAGTTATTTATTATTTTACTCATTGTATTGTTTCCTTTTGCAGCAACTCTAAAGTGGCTGCTGACACAGGGGCCCTTTACAAGGGTTCTCTGTTAGTCCTCACTTGTTATATCACCTTTGGGTGTCAATTCCTTTGCTGCAACTTAAATGTTTGTATAATTTGGTATATCTTTATGATTCTTTCTCCTATATTTATCCCACTCACACATCCCCACATCACACCTGTCATTGCCACAACAACAGTACATGACAGTCTCTCACATTGATTTCTTCTCCAACATTTATTTATACATAATTACTCCTCTCCTACTTTACTACATCTGGATCTTTCCGAGCAATCTGGTTGATTTTTATATATTTGTTTTTATTATAACAACTATCTTACACTTTGTTTTGACTTGCATTATTCACTCATATGTTCAGAAAACAATAATGTGTTAAAATTATCTCTCTGGCAAACTAACAAAAAATAACTCCAAACATGGATATCATTCTTAAGTTCTACCTAGCAAAAATAAAGAACAGTACTGTAAAACTTTAAACTTTCATCCATCTATAGCCATTACTGCTACAAAGTCTCATCTACTTGTGTTGCACATTTCCAGACATTATTCATAATATGAAGAAACTGAATCATAACTACTTCTTCAACTCTATCCTCACTAATTATACCATCATCTTTACTCGAAAAAAAATTAATCCACATGAACTTGTCAATTTATTAGGTGCCATTAAATTACATTCATGTGTCCAACAAGTCTTGAAGAAAATATGTGACAAAAATATTTATTATCTTGGCACTCTTAAATTTATTATTTTACTAATTGATATTTTTAATTTGACTATCTTGCTTTTTTTAAAATGTTGTGTGACAGGTCAGTTCAGGCCACCAAGTAGCCAAATTTTTTTTCTTTTTCTTATTTTATTTCTTTTTTTTCTCCTACTTTTTGGTGGACCCTTACTGGCCTGCCACTTCTGGTCTACTGTATATGGAGTCTCCTTTTTTTATTTTTGGATCTCTCTGGTTTCTTTTCCTCCCCTTCTTTTTGTTTGCATTTTTTTCCTTTTTCTTTTATGGCCAATTACTGCAAATATTCAGATAGACACTAAGGTGTCAGTCCCTCAATGTGAGAGGCTTTACACTGGAGAAACAGAGTGTCATCATTGGTCACTTTCTGCAGACTGATTGTGACATTCTGTTTCTCCAAGAAACTTATTTCCCCAACACTAGAAGAATACTACATTTTAGACATTTGTTTCCACAGTTATCCTACTTCTCAAATGGTACCTCTATGAGCAGAGGAGTAGGCATAATTATTAACCACAACAACAGAAACATACAGCTACTCAGATACAACACAGACACTGAGGGCAGAATATTATCAGTCGACATTCAATTTCGCAACTATGTTATTAAACTCATCACTGTATATTTACCCAAACATACCACATCACATTACAATTTTTATCAAGACTTAAGACAACACATACAAAACAACTATGATGGACTTATAATTGGAGAGGACTTTAACAGTATTGTTGCCCCACACCTGGACAGAGTTCCTGCTACAAATTACACGCCTACCTCACAGGCACCTCATTTTTCAAAATTTGTACATGACATGGACCTCATTGACATTTGGAGGCATATGAACCCATACAGTGCAGGCCATACAAGATTTGACAAAACACATAAAACAGGTTCCAGGCTGGATAAAATATTAGTCAGCAGAAACATTGTCAAGACATACTACAGAAGCTACACTACTGATATCAACTCACATACGTGTGAGGTCAGTGATCACCTCCTTGTGCATGCACACTTTGATTTACACCCGAGAACACAGGAAGATGAATACAACACTCCTAGAAGACAAGGAAATACAGGAAAAAATTGCTGACTGCATTAATGAGGATGTCAACAAGACCACCAAGTTTGATCAGAACTGGTGGTAAAATTTACAAACTAAAATTAGAAGACTCTTCAGAACAGAAGGTATCTTTAAAGCACAACACCTAAAAAATGAAATTAATGAAACCAAAGCACTTTTAAAAGCAGCCACAAATGGTACACACTTCCTTAAAAAACAGAGATTAGACACCACATATCACGAACAACAGATACACAAACTTAAACACAATCTTCAGCAATTATACAAACAACAGGGACATATTATCATAGAGAGAAATCATGATGTCCAAATTGCTGAAGAAGAAAATTGCAACAACTTACTTACCAGATTAAAACATAAAAATAGACAAAACACAAACCTAACTGAATTAGAAGTAAATGGATTAAGAACACATGACACACAAATTATCTTAAAACACATACATGAACAATATACCAAACAATATCGACATAGACAGACAGACAGACACCAATAAACTTTATGAAACAGAACAATTTGCCAACAAAATTTCTCCACACACAAAAGACAAGTTAGAAAGTGATATTACAATACAAGAAGTTAAACAAGCTATTTTCAGTTTTAAATTAAAGAAGAGCCCCAGAATAGATGGTCTTCCTATAGAATTCTATAGAACATTCTGGAATATCTTAGAAATACCTTATACAGAATTTTTACACACTATAATAACACTGAAACAAATGACACAAGACATGAAAACAGGTCAAATAGCACTGCTATGCAAAAAACCTGAACAAGCACACTTATTAGACAATTGGAGACCCATAACACTTCTTTAAACAGACTACAAAATACTCAGTAAAATTATCACCAACAGACTAACACAGGCAATGCCAGAAATAATTTCAATTTATCAATCCTGTGCAGTCCCCAAGAGACACATTCATAACAATAACAGACTCCTCACAGACATAATAGAATATATCAATCACAAAAACATAAGAGCTGCCATTATATCTTTAGATCAGAAGAAGGCCTTGAACTCGACTCGCTATCACAGGAAGCAATATACACTGCACTAGAAATATATGGTATTGGACCCCGATTTATTAACATTATACATACACTTTATTCGGACATACACTACACTGTTCATCTCAATGGACATTTCTCTAACAAAATAGCAGGAAACAGAGGGGTGAGGCAAGGATGCCCTCTGTCACCATTGCTTTTTGTTGTAGTTAATGACTTTTTCATTAGACATATACAAAATGATACGCAGATTTCTGAAATCCCCATACCAGGAACCAGAAACAGATTAAAAGTTTCAGCCTACGCTGATGACCTGGTTCTTTTTACAACAAATGAGTTTTCCATAGATAGAGTTTTTAAAATTTATGATCTTTTCTCTAAAACTACAGGCCTGTCCCTTAACACCAGTAAAACAGCTTCCCTATGTTGGGGCACATGGGACAGGTCATTCCTGACAAAGATTGGTTGTACAGATGACCCTATCAAAATTTTACGAATACAATATAATAGATTTGGATTTTGTAAACAAACCTATACAAATTTATTAAATAATATAGAAAACACAATTACAAATTGGAAGGATTACGAAATTTCTACGTATAACAGAGCTAAACTCATAAAATCCAGCATAATTCCCAAAATCACCTACATAGCCACTGTAAATCCTCCTGACAAGACACACATAAACAAATGAAACAAACTTATCTATGACTTTATTTGGAATGGCAAGCCAGAGTTGATTAAACGTGAAACATCACAAAATCCAATCAACCTGGGTGGACTTGCCATTCCAATTATTACCACAATGTCAAAGATTATTTATTTAGAACATATACAAAGAATATTAAGCACACCTACTGTCCCCTCTTTATTTCTCTTGAATTACTTTGCCTTCTTTCACACCAAACACATATGCACACATAACAGTTATAATGGGCCCAAAAACACAGAACACAACACAAATTACAAACTTCTACCTTCCATAGTTACACTAGTACACAAAAAAGGTCCAATCCCCAACCCTATTAATAAAACACAGCTATACACAACTATCCAGACTTTCAACCCTATCAACCCTACCAACTTTCAACAGT
>JAWZYU010001500.1:0-24838 GCA_038380435.1 Ryuthela nishihirai
CTATTATTTTAGTAAGATTCTTGTTCATAATAATAGTTACAATAACTAAAATTACCTTTTGACATCAGGGGCCAATATCATCATCCTAATCCTAACTCGTAAAACTCACCCAATCGTTAAAATTATTAACTCATCATTATTTGATTTACCATCTCCATCAAATATCTCCTACTTATGAAACTTAGGATCACTATTAGGTTTAATGCTCTTAGCTCAGCTACTAACAGGAATTTTACTAACAATACACTTCTCCCCAGATATCAATATCTCATTTTCAAATATTATTCACATCTCTCAAGATGTAAATTACGGGTGAATGCTACGCGCTCTTCATGCTAACGGAGCAAGTGCATTTTTCCTTTTAGTCTATCTTCACATTGGGCGCGGTATTTATTACGGCGGCTACCGTAACACTATAGCCTGAAATGTAGGAGTTATTATTCTTATTACAATAATAGCAACTGCATTCCTAGGCTACGTCCTCCCATGAGGCCAGATGTCCTTTTGGGCTGCTACAGTAATTACTAACCTACTATCTGCCATCCCTATATTTGGTGAAATACTAGTACAATGAATTTGAGGGGGCTTTTCAGTAAGTAATCCTACCTTAACCCGATTTTTTGCACTACATTTCCTATTACCCTTTATCTTAGTAGTTATAGTAATTTTACACTTAATATTTCTTCACCAAACAGGATCTAACAATCCACTAGGGCTAACTAAAAATTTGGACAAATCACCTTTTCATCCATACTTCACCAGAAGGGACATTTTGGGAGTAGCAATTATAGCCATGGCTATAATTCCATTTTCCCTCTATCTTCCATTCTTACTAAGTGATTCAGAAAACTTTATCCCTGCTAACCCCCTTCTTACACCCCTTCATATCCAACCAGAATGATACTTCTTATTTGCTTACGCCATTCTGCGATCTATCCCCAATAAAATGGGTGGGGTAATCGCCCTATTTTCATCATTACTAATTCTATTCATCTTTCCAATCTCATTCACCCATAAATTTCAATCTACATGTTTTTATCCTTTAAGAAAACTAATATTTTGAATATTTTTTGTCTTATTTGCACTTCTAACATGAATAGGGTCTCAACCAGTAGAATACCCATTTGACACCCTAGTATTACACATAACATTATTATACTTTACATTTTTTCCTGCATTTATAGTCTCTTTTAAGCTTTATGACCTACTTTAGCTCTTTAGCCAATATGGCATTTGTTTTGAAAGCAAAATTTAGGGTATCCTAAGAGCTTCAAGTAATTATTACTCTTAATACACAATTTAAAATAAAAATAACTAAGCATCCTGATAACAATGGTTTTCAAGCTAACAATATTAGCCTGTCATATCGAAATCGGGGATAACTCCCCCGAATCCATAATATAACTAATATAAACCCAAGACCTAACATCACATTATTTAAGCTTACACCACCAAAAAATAAAACAATTCTTAAAATTCTAAGCATTATAATTCTAGAATATTCTGATATAAAAATAATAGCAAAACCACCTCCTATAAATTCTACATTAAACCCAGATACAAGCTCAGACTCACCCTCAGCAAAATCAAATGGAGTACGATTTAACTCAGCTAGACAAGTAATACTTCATATTATCACTAAAAATATATTACCCACAAAAAACCATAGTACCTCCTGTAATAAAAATAAATCTATCAACAAATAGCTCTTTGTGATAATCAATAAACCCAATAAAATAAACATAAAACTAACTTCATAAGACACTATTTGAGCCACACCTCGATATGATCCAAGCAAAGAATACCTTGAGTTTGAGCCTCACCCTACTATTAGTAAAGAAAAGACTCCTAATCCTGAACAAACCAAAAAAAATAGAATCCCATACCTTAAATCTAACACCCCCTCAGCATACGGGACCACTACCCACACTATTAATGAAAGCAAAATTATTAGTAATGGTCCTAAATAAAAATAAATGATATTAGAAGACTCTAAAGAGAAAAAACTCTTTCTAAACAACTTTAATGCATCACCAAAAGGTTGTAAGATTCCTATCATACCTACCCTGTTAGGGCCCTTTCGACATTGAATATAGCCTAAAAGCCTACGCTCTACTAATGTAAAAAAGGCCACCCCAACTAAGATCATTAGCAATATTAACAACACCCTAAAAACATGCACTATTGACGGGTCTACCTTATAAAGAGCTTAAATCTCAAGCATATTATCTGCCACATCAACTACTAAATAGAGGAGTCTATAATCATATTCTAAATATGATGCAATTTTCTGCCAATTTAGCATCAATATCTATAATTCATTATACTTAGAATAAAATCATTTAGGTCCTTTCGTACTACAAATTATATATTATTTCTGAAGATAGAAACCGATCTGGCTCACGCCGATCTGAACTCAAATCACGTAAAGGTTTAAAAGTCGAACAGACTTCCTTCATAGCCTACTGCGCCCATAAGGTACTTTAATTCAACATCGAGGTCTCAAACTTTCCATTAAATAAGATCTTCAAAAGAAAATTAAGCTGTTATCCCTATAGTAACTTTATCTACTCCTCAATAAAATTGGGTCAATAAAGATAAAAATATCATGAATAAGATTACAATCTTATCCTACCACCCCAGTAAAATTTTTAAAATTAAGCTTAATAGGGTCTTATCGTCTTTCAGATTTATACTAGCCTTTTTACTAACTAATTTATTTCACCAAATAATAAAGAGACAGGTTTTTCTTCGATCAAACCCTTCATTCCAGACCTCATTTAAAAGACAAGTGATTATGCTACCTTAGCACAGTCATAATACTGCGGCTATTAACTTATAGCAGGGAGCAGGTAAGATTTTCTATCATTAACAAAAAACCATGTTTTTGATAAACAGGCGAGAAACATTATTGCCTAGTTCCTTTTTATTATTTACATTACCTCCTATCAATAAAATTTTCATCACTGTAAGGTAATATTCACTACTACTAATATAAATATTAATATAAACTACTTTAAATGCCAATTACTCTTTCTATATTTTTTTATTATAAATCATTACAAAAAGTCATTAAACAACATAGCTACTACCAAGCCTTTTATCTAATTAACAAAAATATTAAGATTGTCCCCATGCTTATCCATAAAAACATTCAATATAACTTATACCATAAAGTATTTTAAAAAGAAAGAACTAGATATATTTAAATTCGATTAGCATATCACATCTAAAATAAAATTATATAGATTTTTGCAATAATCTCTAAGATTTTATTTTAGATCATTTAAATTCGAGATCCTGTACATATGTGAGCTTAACTTATTTATCCCTGATACTAAAGGTACAAACATTACTTACGTCTTTTTCCACTATCCTTCTCAGTTTTCTCACTTTTAAATATCAATAAATTTACCTTATTAATAATTTTTTATTTACAATTTATCTTTTATTAAAATAGAGTACCCAAAAGATTCCCCTTAATGTAAATAAGATGCTAACTAGCCCTACTCTACCTAGGGGTACCTTCCGGTGCCCCAACTATGTTACGACTTATCTCATTTTACAATGAGAGTGACGGGCGATATGTACATTTTTAATTACTGAATTCAAAATAACATAGTATGTTATTTTTACTTTTAAATCCTTTTTCAAGTAACCCTTTAGGCTTACCATCTATGTATCTTCAATAGTAGCCCACACATCCTTTATTGTCCGCTACACCTTGACCTGATCTTTAAACCTTTATTTTTAAGACTAACTTCTATGAAATTAATCTAAACGGCGGTATATAAACTTAAATAAAGTTAAATTTAACGTGGATCATCGATTACACTGCAAGCTCCTCTAACAAGATTAAAAACCGCCAAAACACTTAGGTTTCAATAAAATCTACTACCTTTATAATCTCAAGACTAATAGGGTATCTAATCCTAGTTGCTCCACCTGATTTAAAATAATTTTAAAAATTTCATATTTTTAAAAATCTGATTTCACCCCAACCATTAAAAATTTTAAAACCTCATATATTATTCTTATTAATTACGCTGTGCCCTCTCGTATAACCGCGGCGGCTGGCACGTATTTGGCCGGGCATAATAACAATTTCTTTGGTGACATTCATATCAAAAGGTTATCTAGTTCTCAGGACTAATTTTAAATCTAAATAACGGTCCAAGCATAAAATAAGTTAAGTTTAAACTTTTTTAATGTGAAACATCTATGGTTTTATATAAATTCCAAATCACTATACCATTTGGAGTTTATATAAAACCCACCTACATTTCTAAACAAAAATAGTATATATTACTAAGATTAAAAGAATCAAGATTTTTAAAGAAATGTAATCAACAGTTTAATGTAAATTTATTGTTTAAATTTTCATATTATGAAAATTTAATTTTTTTTTTTTTCCTTATTTTTATTAATATATGCAACATAAGGCTTTGTACCTTTAATTAGCTGATTCAAAATTACGTTATGAGTTACTGCTATTTTAATTTAAATAGATTATAAATACTTAAGATTTTTTAAAAATAAGCCTATACCTTATTAGTAAGATGCCTGAAAAAGGGCTATTCTGATAGAATAGATTATGGATTTCCTCTTACCTTAGCAATAATGTCTCCATTTTTTAGAACTCAAACTTCTATGTACTTATACTAAATGCTATAAAAGTAAGCTAATTTTAAGCTTATGGGCTCATACCCCATTAATGGTAACCCCTTTTATAATCCAGCCAAGATTATTTTTATTTTCATTTTTCCTTATATTTAGCTTTGCTATAGTACTTAGATCCTCATCATGATTTATAACCTGGTCTGGGTTAGAAATAAATACTATTTCATTTATTTCCTGTATTTATGAAGAGGGCGACAAATTCTCAAGAGAAAATTGCTTTAAATACTTTTTTGTCCAATCAATTTCTTCCATTATCCTTTTATTTTTTTCCCAACCAATTATAAATTTCCTTAACAACTCCCTTTTTATCAATTTAGCTCTTTTATTTAAACTGGGTGCTGCCCCATTCCACTTATGGTTTATCTCCATAATAAAGTTTCTAAAATGAATTCCATGCCTTCTTCTTTCCTCTATCCAAAAATTTATTCCTCTTTCTATGATATTTTCAACCAAGTCTACAATCATCCAAAGTTTTACTATCATTTCTGCTGTAATAGGAAGACTAGGAGGATTAAACCAAACAAACATAAAAACTCTCTTTGCGTATTCCTCTGTAGTCCACCTTAGATGACTACTAAGATTAATCCCCTCCTCAAATATAATTTGAATTTTTTACTGGGCTTGCTACTTTTTATTGTCTTTATCTATTATTTCTATCATATCATCAATATTCCTACTGTCTATTAAAAATATAATAAACTTAATATGGCCGAAACAATTCCTAATTCTCTTTATATTTTTATCACTTGGAGGACTCCCACCACTATTTGGATTTTTACCTAAGTGAATAGCATTAAATAATTTAATCTTCACCTCTCCGATAATTAGAATAATCCTAATTATTACAGCAATTTTAAACCTTTACTTTTACATTCGAGCCTTTTACATTCCAATACTTTATTCAAGCCCTCTGTCTAAATTTAATCTTAATATTTTACCAATCTCAATTTATTCCGCCATATTTATAACCCTTACAGTTTTAATCTTGCCACTTATTCCAATTTCAAACTAAGATTTTAAGTTAAATAAACTAGTAGCCTTCAAAGCTTCAAATTCCAAATCTTAAACTACTAATTCTATGATTTTGCAAACCATTATTTTTCATAAACTACATAGTTTAGTAGGAGAAATTATCTTCTATAGACTTACAATCTACCGTACTAAAACATCCCTACTGCGATGATTTTTTTCAACAAATCACAAAGACATTGGAACTATATACTTAATTTTTGGGGTATGATCTGCCATAGCTGGAACCGCTTTAAGAATAATCATTCGAACAGAATTAGGACAACCAGGCTCATTAATTGGTGATGATCAAACATATAATGTAATTGTAACTGCCCATGCTTTCATCATAATCTTCTTTATAGTTATACCTATTATAATCGGGGGATTTGGAAATTGACTGGTACCACTAATATTGGGAGCACCAGACATAGCATTCCCACGGCTTAATAATCTTAGTTTCTGATTGCTCCCCCCCTCAATCCTACTCCTTTTAAGATCATCTATAGTAGAAAGAGGAGCTGGTACAGGGTGAACAGTCTATCCTCCACTCGCAGGATTAGAATTCCATCCTGGAGCTTCTGTAGATTTTACCATCTTTTCTCTTCATTTGGCGGGTGCTTCATCAATCTTAGGTGCTATCAATTTTATTACTACAATTATTAATATACGATCAAGAGGAATACTAATAGAACGGATACCACTATTTGTCTGATCAGTATTAGTTACTACTATCCTTCTCCTTTTATCTTTACCTGTTCTAGCAGGTGCAATTACCATATTACTTACAGATCGAAACTTCAACACCTCCTTTTTTGATCCAGCTGGTGGTGGTGACCCTATCTTATTCCAACACTTGTTTTGATTCTTTGGCCATCCTGAAGTGTACATTTTAATCTTACCAGGGTTTGGTATAATCTCCCACATTGTAAGACATAACGCAGGTAAAAAAGAACCTTTTGGGGCCCTAGGAATAATTTATGCTATGGCAGCCATCGGTCTACTAGGGTTTGTTGTTTGAGCTCATCATATATTTACTGTCGGTATAGATGTTGATACCCGAGCGTACTTCACAGCAGCCACAATAATTATTGCTATTCCTACAGGAATTAAAATTTTTAGATGACTTGCAACACTTCATGGGACACATCTTACTATAACAGCCTCTTTGATATGATCTATCGGCTTCATTTTTTTATTTACTATTGGAGGGCTTACAGGAGTTGTACTAGCAAATTCTTCAATTGATATTATCTTACATGATACCTATTATGTCGTAGCCCATTTTCACTATGTTCTATCTATAGGGGCAGTATTTGCCATCATAGCAGGGATAATCCACTGGTTCCCCTTATTATTTAATCTATCCTTAAGACCAAAATGGCTGAAAATCCATTTCATAACAACATTTTTAGGAGTAAATATGACCTTTTTCCCACAACATTTTCTAGGGCTTAACGGAATACCCCGACGATACTCAGACTACCCAGATGCATTCACAGCTTGAAATATTGTCTCATCCCTAGGTAGAATCCTATCCTTACTAGCTATAATCATGTTTATTATAATCGTATGAGAAAGTTTCTCCTCACAACGTACCATTGTATTTCCTGATCACTTTCCATCGTCAATAGAATGATCACATAATATTCCTCCATTACATCACACTTTCAATCAACTTAATTTAACTATTAAGTAACTATTGCCCACATGAGCAAATCTCTCATTTCAAGATAGCGCTTCACCACTAATAGAACAACTGAGCTTTTTCCATGACCACACAATAATTATCCTTGTTATAATTACTATCTTAACTGGTTATATTCTAATTAATATTACACTTACTCCTTTCTTCAACCGCTACCTATTAGAAGGTCAAGAACTAGAAAGATTCTGGACTTTAATCCCAGCCCTACTATTAATTTTTATTGCTTTACCATCTCTCCGTACACTATATCTAATAGATGAAAATATCTCACCAGAATTAACATTAAAAATTACTGGCTTCCAATGATATTGAGTCTATGAGCTAACAGACTTCATAAAAACAGAAATTGAGTCTTTTATATCACACTCAACCGATTCTGCCATCCGTCTCCTTGAAGTAGATAATCCTCTTCCTTTACCATTATTTACCCATATTCGAGCACTAGTTACATCTAATGACGTTATCCACTCCTGAGCTGTTCCTTCTATAGGAGTAAAAATTGATGCTTTACCAGGACGTTTAAATCAAACTACAATTTTCACTAGACGTCCTGGCCTATTTTCAGGTCAATGTTCTGAAATCTGTGGTGCCAATCATAGATTTATACCTATTTCAATTGAAGTTTCTCCCCGACCATCATTCATTTCATGATTACACTCTTCTTCAGATAACCTAACTCAAGGTATTGGCCTCTTAAGCCTAAATATAGATCACTTCTTCTGAAGAGAAATTAGTTAAATAATAACATTAGATTGTCATTCTAAAATTAAATTTTATTTCTCCACTCCTCAAACCTCACCACTATGATGATTCCTGTCACCTATCTTTATCTCTATTACAATTTTAATTTTTATTATAAACCACTTTTTTTTTAAAATTGTAATAGATCTAGATCTAAATATTAAATCTTCTCCCCTTAATTGAAAATGATAACTAATTTATTCTCTATCTTTGATCCCACTGCCTCATTCAATCTATCACTGAATTGAATTTCTATTATAACCGCTATTGTTTTTATTTCTTCTTCCTTTTTTTATATTTCTCCTTTATCGCTCCTCATTTATATAAAAATAATAGCAGTTATCCATAATGAATTTAAACTTTTAGCCTCACCACACTATCAAGGATCAGTACTTTTTTTCTTTAGAATCTTCATCTTCATTTTTCTTATTAATTCTATAGGGTTATGACCCTTTATCTTTACTCCATCAAGCCACATCCTAATAACTTTTTCTTTAAGTTTAACAATCTGAACTACCATTATTATCACTAATCTTTTTATAAAAACCAATATAATAATGTCACACATAGTGCCCCAAGGGACACCTATATTTTTATCATTCTTCATAGTCTTAATTGAGTCTATTAGAAACTTAATTCGCCCTATTACACTGGCCGTACGATTAGCTGCAAATATAATTGCGGGGCATCTTCTCCTATCACTAATTAGAAACATTGCAACATTACACTTTAAACCCGCTCTAATTTCCATTACTGTTCAATCATTATTAATTTTATTAGAATCGGCAGTTGCTCTAATTCAAGCCTTTGTTTTTGCTATCTTATCTCTTTTATACAGAGCCGAATAATGCTAAATCATACTCATCCATTTCACATAGTTAATCAAAGTCCTTGGCCCCTAACAAGAGCTATTAGAGCTATACTTCTAACTAACGGCCTAATTAAATGATTCCACCTTAATTCCATAATTATACTTATTATAGGCCTCTCCATTATAATTTTAACAATAATAATATGATGACGTGATGTCGTGCGAGAAAGAACCTTTCAAGGACTCCATACTAAAATTGTAATTAAAGGGCTACAATGAGGGATAATTTTGTTTATTACTTCAGAAATCTTATTTTTCATTTCATTCTTCTGAGCCTTTTTCCACTCAAGCCTTTCTCCCACCATCGAAATCGGATCCCACTGACCGCCTATAGGTATTATTCCATTCAACCCATTTCAAGTCCCTCTATTAAATACTGCTGTACTTCTTGCCTCTGGTGTGACCGTAACATGATGTCATCAAAGTCTACTTTCCAATAAAAATAAAATAGCTTTTAACAGCCTCCTTCTAACATACATGTTAGGATTCTATTTTACTATTCTTCAAACTTGAGAGTACTTCCAATCCTCTTTCTCTATTTCGGACTCAATCTACGGGACTACCTTCTTCGTAGCGACAGGGTTTCATGGACTTCACGTAATTATTGGTTCTACTTTCTTATTTGTTTGCTTACTACGTATTAAATCTTTTCATCTATCACCACTTCATCACTTTGGATTTGAAGCCGCAGCCTGATACTGGCATTTCGTAGATGTAGTCTGGCTATTTTTATTTACCTTCATCTATTGATGAGGTTCCTACCTTTTAAGTATAAGTGTACATTTGATTTCCAATCAAAAAGAATAAAAAGGTACTTTTAATATCAATTTCTGTAATTATTATATCTTTATCTTTAATTCTTCTTTTCTCATCTATTATTATATCAAAAATAGGAAATAAATGTCATGAAATATTATCCCCATATGAATGCGGATTTGATCCATTTTCAACATCACGCATCCCTTTCTCACTTCGATTCTTCCTAATCACTGTAATTTTCCTTATTTTTGATGTAGAAATTGCCTTAATTCTACCCATTCCCATATCTATAAATTCACCACCCTATCACTTATATTTATTCTGTCTTTTTTAATTATCCTGACTCTAGGGCTTCTTCATGAATGAAAAAATGGTATCTTAAAATGACTTTAGGTTGGAATTAATTTAAATTTGGGTTGCAACCAAACTTTTGTCAACTTTCAGACCCTACCTGGTAAAGAAGTGATCACTCACATTCAGTTTCGACCTGAACCCTCGGACCTCGGCCCTTTACTTTTAATAGCCGCCCAAGGGCATCTCACTGTTGATGAGAAATTGAACTAGTTCCTATTAATGGAGGATCTTCTTAGGCCGCTAACCTAACTAAGCTTTTTATGCTATCCTCTTAAAGTTTTTGTAGTGTAATCACTTATCCCTTTCATGGATAAAATAGAATATTTCTCAAAAATATCCTTCTTATCTTCAATAAGATGCTCTAATTAAGCTATTTGAAATAAACAATAAATAAAAATGCTCACCCTACTCTAGATAACAAAAAAATTCACAGAGTCTTAGTTCTTACATTTTCTAAGATTCTTCTTCAGAACAGAAATATCTTAGAGCCTCCATAAGGCCCTAAACCTTCCCCCCATGCGATCTAAAAAAAACAAATTATCTCCTAGCTTGATATAATTTACTATAAAATTAGAACTAAAATTTTGTAGAAACCATAAGGTAGACATAAATACACCAAATTGTTTAATTAATTTTCCTACCCAACTTAACTGGAAACTAATCCACACACCAAACAAAAATAAAAATTAAACCAATAGTTTTCTCATACATTCTAATCATCACACTTATAGGAATTAAGATTACTCATCTTAATAAAGCCCCTCTAATTACCCCTAAAATAGAAAGGAGAGAAATAGAAAGAGATATATGCCCTATATTTTCTATTCTAGCACTAGAGGCACTCATTCTAATAAGGGTAAACCCTGTTAATACTATGCGTATCATATAAGAACCAGTTAAACCAAATGATATTAGGACAAAAATCACTATTAGTATCGTGACTCCTCCTTCTATAAATTTTTCTAAAATTAGATCTTTAGAATAAAACCCAGATATAAAAGGAATTCCTATTAAAGCTAATCCTGAAATTCCAACCCCAACTCTTATAATAGGGGATAAAAAATACGCTCCACCATAAAATCGTAAATCCTGTCCTACCTTATTATGAATCATTACTCCTACACAAAGAAACATTATTTGACTTAAAAATAGCATGTACTAATAAGTGGAAATAAGAAATAATATACAACCCTAATGAGCAAGAAAATATTATTACACCAATTTGTCTTAGTGTTGACAGAGCCACAACTTTTTTAAAGTCCATCTCTCAATTGGCAGATAGGCCTGCTAAAAACATAGTAACTCTTGATAAAATAAATAAAAGAAACATTAAACTTCTGTAACTGTCAATACGAATTATTAAAAATACACCAGCAGTGACCAAAGTAGAAGAGTGTACTAAAGCAGAAACTGGGGTTGGGGCGGCTATAGCCGCCGGTAATCAGGCAGAAAACGGAACCTGTGCTCTTTTAGTAATAGCTGCCAGTATTAATATCAACAAGAGGATCCCATTAAAATTCAAACTATTAAATCTTCAATCACCACTCCTCACTAAAAGCCCGATAGATAACAAAAGCCCTACGTCACCCACACGGTTTGTTATGATAGTTAACATGCCAGCATTCAAAGACTTTAAATTTTGATAATAAATTACTAAAATAAAAGAAACCAGCCCGAGACCATCCCATCCTAAAAGAATAAAGATAATATTTCCTCTTAAAATTACCAAACATATTGAAAGTACAAATAGTAAAACTAAAATTCTAAATCGAGCCTCATTTTCCCCACTTATGTATTCAACTCTAAATAAAAATACACACCCTGAAATAAACAATACACAAAACAAAAAAGATAACGAAATCCAATCAATGATTATCTCCACCCTGATTGTAAAAACTCTAAGATTGATAATTCTATAATCTAACCAAATGACCCTATTTCTTATAAAAATGATAAATCCTAAAACCCCAAAAATTAAAGAAAAAAAAAGAAGTGACTGGCTAATCCGTAGAAAAACTTTCTTTGATCAACTTCAGCTCCACAATCTGATATTATTTTTAACTACAAAGAAATAGTCACTCTATAAACACATCAACTTTCAAAATTAAAAATACTAATGGGACCCCATGTATAAACACAATATTAAATTCAGCTATATTGATAGATCTCATAGTATATAAAGGACCTCTCTTTCCATGGTGAGAAATAGAAAATATAAAAATTCTGAATAAAGCACAAAAAAAAGACATGAAAGCAAGTCCTAACATAGTCAGGCCTCCTCATCTTAATAAGCTTATTATAAATAACACCTCACTCATTAAATTTAACGAAGGTGGGGCAGCCATATTAATGATTCTTAAAATGAACCATCAAAATATTAAATTAGGAAATAAAATTAACATTCCCCTTAAAACTACAACTCTACGAGAATGAAACCGCTTGTAAAATAAATTTACCAGATAAAACAAACCAGAGGAGCAAATCCCATGACTAAATATTATTAGTAAGCATCCGCTTAATCTAATCCTTCTTATTACTATTATACCACATAAAACCAACCCTATATGAGAAACAGATGAGTAGGCAATTAAGGCTTTCAAATCTCTCTGACGTAAACAAATCAATCTCGATATTACGCCTCCTAATAATCCGATTCTGACTAAATATCCTCTTCAGTTACAAATATTTCCTCAAATTAAAGGACTTACCCGTATGATTCCGTATCCGCCAAGCTTTAATAAAATGCCGGCAAGAATCATAGACCCCTCCACAGGGGCTTCTACATGAGCCTTAGGCAGCCATAAATGAAATAAAAATATGGGTAATTTTACTAAAAAAGCAATCATTAATACTCACCACCAATCCATACTTCATACTTCACCAACAATATTTAAATACAAATAATTTGAGGATTTATTTATTGTGAACAATAGTCCTAGTAATAAGGGTAGGGAGCCAAATACGGTATAAAAAAGTATATATATTCCTGCCTGAATACGCTCTCTTTGTACCCCCATCCCTAAGATTAATAACACTGTAGGTACTAACACTGCCTCAAAAGCAACATAAAATCCCAAGAAATTAATAAAAAGAAAGCTTAACAAAAGAAATAAAAGAATAAAACTAAATAATATTATTTTTCTTTTATTGACCCCTAGCAACTATAACTATCAATAAACATAAAAAAAAGGATAATAAAGCCATAATGATTCTTATTATATCCCCTCCAAAAAACAATACCACAGGGCCTACTAATCTTTCTCTTCATAGTAATAAATTTAAATATATATAGCCAACTACTAACACAATAATTGATCTGAAAACTTCTCTTCTTACTAAAATCAATACTATAGATAAAAAAATAATCCCCATTAAGCTAATCTTCAAATATAAGAAACTATATCTCCACCATGACTCCGACTTAATCTTACTAGCAATCCTAGACCTAATCTACCCTCACAAACCACCAAAGAAAGAAAAAAGAATAAAACGGAAGATTCTTCCCCGATTATTCCTACTAAGCAGCTCAGCCTTAAAAAAATTCTAAGTAGTATTACTTCTAAGCTTAAAAGCATACAAAGAATATGATGACGTCATCATAATAATCTAAGTAGACCTACTACTATGCCTAATGATTAGAGGTTAAGTAAAGCACTCTGATAGGTTAGATTAGAACTTTAACTTGGTAAGGTTAGAAATTTAGTAGAGTTCAGAAAAAGAAACCTATCTTTAGTATCCAAAGACTAATGTTAATTTAACTATGGGTTCGTGGGAGCGGTTATCGAGTGCTTAGAATTATTTGCAGTTTTCTGAGTCATAATATCAAATCACCCATTCTTAATAATTTTCATACTAATCTTAATTACACTTATAATGTCCATCATCATCTTTTACTCCATAATCACATCGTGATTCTCCTATGTTCTCCTAATTATTATACTTAGAGGTATAATAATTATTTTTATATATATAGCTACCCTCTCACCAAATGAGCAATTTAAATGAAATGTGTTCCCTATCATCATTATTCCATTAATTCTACTGTTATCCTCTTATGCCATGCACTATTCTACACCGCACATCTGATCTATTAAACAAGTTAATTCTTCATTTATTTCTTTCACTATTATTTTAGTAAGATTCTTGTTCATAATAATAGTTACAATAACTAAAATTACCTTTTGACATCAGGGGCCAATATCATCATCCTAATCCTAACTCGTAAAACTCACCCAATCGTTAAAATTATTAACTCATCATTATTTGATTTACCATCTCCATCAAATATCTCCTACTTATGAAACTTAGGATCACTATTAGGTTTAATGCTCTTAGCTCAGCTACTAACAGGAATTTTACTAACAATACACTTCTCCCCAGATATCAATATCTCATTTTCAAATATTATTCACATCTCTCAAGATGTAAATTACGGGTGAATGCTACGCGCTCTTCATGCTAACGGAGCAAGTGCATTTTTCCTTTTAGTCTATCTTCACATTGGGCGCGGTATTTATTACGGCGGCTACCGTAACACTATAGCCTGAAATGTAGGAGTTATTATTCTTATTACAATAATAGCAACTGCATTCCTAGGCTACGTCCTCCCATGAGGCCAGATGTCCTTTTGGGCTGCTACAGTAATTACTAACCTACTATCTGCCATCCCTATATTTGGTGAAATACTAGTACAATGAATTTGAGGGGGCTTTTCAGTAAGTAATCCTACCTTAACCCGATTTTTTGCACTACATTTCCTATTACCCTTTATCTTAGTAGTTATAGTAATTTTACACTTAATATTTCTTCACCAAACAGGATCTAACAATCCACTAGGGCTAACTAAAAATTTGGACAAATCACCTTTTCATCCATACTTCACCAGAAGGGACATTTTGGGAGTAGCAATTATAGCCATGGCTATAATTCCATTTTCCCTCTATCTTCCATTCTTACTAAGTGATTCAGAAAACTTTATCCCTGCTAACCCCCTTCTTACACCCCTTCATATCCAACCAGAATGATACTTCTTATTTGCTTACGCCATTCTGCGATCTATCCCCAATAAAATGGGTGGGGTAATCGCCCTATTTTCATCATTACTAATTCTATTCATCTTTCCAATCTCATTCACCCATAAATTTCAATCTACATGTTTTTATCCTTTAAGAAAACTAATATTTTGAATATTTTTTGTCTTATTTGCACTTCTAACATGAATAGGGTCTCAACCAGTAGAATACCCATTTGACACCCTAGTATTACACATAACATTATTATACTTTACATTTTTTCCTGCATTTATAGTCTCTTTTAAGCTTTATGACCTACTTTAGCTCTTTAGCCAATATGGCATTTGTTTTGAAAGCAAAATTTAGGGTATCCTAAGAGCTTCAAGTAATTATTACTCTTAATACACAATTTAAAATAAAAATAACTAAGCATCCTGATAACAATGGTTTTCAAGCTAACAATATTAGCCTGTCATATCGAAATCGGGGATAACTCCCCCGAATCCATAATATAACTAATATAAACCCAAGACCTAACATCACATTATTTAAGCTTACACCACCAAAAAATAAAACAATTCTTAAAATTCTAAGCATTATAATTCTAGAATATTCTGATATAAAAATAATAGCAAAACCACCTCCTATAAATTCTACATTAAACCCAGATACAAGCTCAGACTCACCCTCAGCAAAATCAAATGGAGTACGATTTAACTCAGCTAGACAAGTAATACTTTCATATTATCACTAAAAATATATTACCCACAAAAAACCATAGTACCTCCTGTAATAAAAATAAATCTATCAACAAATAGCTCTTTGTGATAATCAATAAACCCAATAAAATAAACATAAAACTAACTTCATAAGACACTATTTGAGCCACACCTCGATATGATCCAAGCAAAGAATACCTTGAGTTTGAGCCTCACCCTACTATTAGTAAAGAAAAGACTCCTAATCCTGAACAAACCAAAAAAAATAGAATCCCATACCTTAAATCTAACACCCCCTCAGCATACGGGACCACTACCCACACTATTAATGAAAGCAAAATTATTAGTAATGGTCCTAAATAAAAATAAATGATATTAGAAGACTCTAAAGAGAAAAAACTCTTTCTAAACAACTTTAATGCATCACCAAAAGGTTGTAAGATTCCTATCATACCTACCCTGTTAGGGCCCTTTCGACATTGAATATAGCCTAAAAGCCTACGCTCTACTAATGTAAAAAAGGCCACCCCAACTAAGATCATTAGCAATATTAACAACACCCTAAAAACATGCACTATTGACGGGTCTACCTTATAAAGAGCTTAAATCTCAAGCATATTATCTGCCACATCAACTACTAAATAGAGGAGTCTATAATCATATTCTAAATATGATGCAATTTTCTGCCAATTTAGCATCAATATCTATAATTCATTATACTTAGAATAAAATCATTTAGGTCCTTTCGTACTACAAATTATATATTATTTCTGAAGATAGAAACCGATCTGGCTCACGCCGATCTGAACTCAAATCACGTAAAGGTTTAAAAGTCGAACAGACTTCCTTCATAGCCTACTGCGCCCATAAGGTACTTTAATTCAACATCGAGGTCTCAAACTTTCCATTAAATAAGATCTTCAAAAGAAAATTAAGCTGTTATCCCTATAGTAACTTTATCTACTCCTCAATAAAATTGGGTCAATAAAGATAAAAATATCATGAATAAGATTACAATCTTATCCTACCACCCCAGTAAAATTTTTAAAATTAAGCTTAATAGGGTCTTATCGTCTTTCAGATTTATACTAGCCTTTTTACTAACTAATTTATTTCACCAAATAATAAAGAGACAGGTTTTTCTTCGATCAAACCCTTCATTCCAGACCTCATTTAAAAGACAAGTGATTATGCTACCTTAGCACAGTCATAATACTGCGGCTATTAACTTATAGCAGGGAGCAGGTAAGATTTTCTATCATTAACAAAAAACCATGTTTTTGATAAACAGGCGAGAAACATTATTGCCTAGTTCCTTTTTATTATTTACATTACCTCCTATCAATAAAATTTTCATCACTGTAAGGTAATATTCACTACTACTAATATAAATATTAATATAAACTACTTTAAATGCCAATTACTCTTTCTATATTTTTTTATTATAAATCATTACAAAAAGTCATTAAACAACATAGCTACTACCAAGCCTTTTATCTAATTAACAAAAATATTAAGATTGTCCCCATGCTTATCCATAAAAACATTCAATATAACTTATACCATAAAGTATTTTAAAAAGAAAGAACTAGATATATTTAAATTCGATTAGCATATCACATCTAAAATAAAATTATATAGATTTTTGCAATAATCTCTAAGATTTTATTTTAGATCATTTAAATTCGAGATCCTGTACATATGTGAGCTTAACTTATTTATCCCTGATACTAAAGGTACAAACATTACTTACGTCTTTTTCCACTATCCTTCTCAGTTTTCTCACTTTTAAATATCAATAAATTTACCTTATTAATAATTTTTTATTTACAATTTATCTTTTATTAAAATAGAGTACCCAAAAGATTCCCCTTAATGTAAATAAGATGCTAACTAGCCCTACTCTACCTAGGGGTACCTTCCGGTGCCCCAACTATGTTACGACTTATCTCATTTTACAATGAGAGTGACGGGCGATATGTACATTTTTAATTACTGAATTCAAAATAACATAGTATGTTATTTTTACTTTTAAATCCTTTTTCAAGTAACCCTTTAGGCTTACCATCTATGTATCTTCAATAGTAGCCCACACATCCTTTATTGTCCGCTACACCTTGACCTGATCTTTAAACCTTTATTTTTAAGACTAACTTCTATGAAATTAATCTAAACGGCGGTATATAAACTTAAATAAAGTTAAATTTAACGTGGATCATCGATTACACTGCAAGCTCCTCTAACAAGATTAAAAACCGCCAAAACACTTAGGTTTCAATAAAATCTACTACCTTTATAATCTCAAGACTAATAGGGTATCTAATCCTAGTTGCTCCACCTGATTTAAAATAATTTTAAAAATTTCATATTTTTAAAAATCTGATTTCACCCCAACCATTAAAAATTTTAAAACCTCATATATTATTCTTATTAATTACGCTGTGCCCTCTCGTATAACCGCGGCGGCTGGCACGTATTTGGCCGGGCATAATAACAATTTCTTTGGTGACATTCATATCAAAAGGTTATCTAGTTCTCAGGACTAATTTTAAATCTAAATAACGGTCCAAGCATAAAATAAGTTAAGTTTAAACTTTTTTAATGTGAAACATCTATGGTTTTATATAAATTCCAAATCACTATACCATTTGGAGTTTATATAAAACCCACCTACATTTCTAAACAAAAATAGTATATATTACTAAGATTAAAAGAATCAAGATTTTTAAAGAAATGTAATCAACAGTTTAATGTAAATTTATTGTTTAAATTTTCATATTATGAAAATTTAATTTTTTTTTTTTTCCTTATTTTTATTAATATATGCAACATAAGGCTTTGTACCTTTAATTAGCTGATTCAAAATTACGTTATGAGTTACTGCTATTTTAATTTAAATAGATTATAAATACTTAAGATTTTTTAAAAATAAGCCTATACCTTATTAGTAAGATGCCTGAAAAAGGGCTATTCTGATAGAATAGATTATGGATTTCCTCTTACCTTAGCAATAATGTCTCCATTTTTTAGAACTCAAACTTCTATGTACTTATACTAAATGCTATAAAAGTAAGCTAATTTTAAGCTTATGGGCTCATACCCCATTAATGGTAACCCCTTTTATAATCCAGCCAAGATTATTTTTATTTTCATTTTTCCTTATATTTAGCTTTGCTATAGTACTTAGATCCTCATCATGATTTATAACCTGGTCTGGGTTAGAAATAAATACTATTTCATTTATTTCCTGTATTTATGAAGAGGGCGACAAATTCTCAAGAGAAAATTGCTTTAAATACTTTTTTGTCCAATCAATTTCTTCCATTATCCTTTTATTTTTTTCCCAACCAATTATAAATTTCCTTAACAACTCCCTTTTTATCAATTTAGCTCTTTTATTTAAACTGGGTGCTGCCCCATTCCACTTATGGTTTATCTCCATAATAAAGTTTCTAAAATGAATTCCATGCCTTCTTCTTTCCTCTATCCAAAAATTTATTCCTCTTTCTATGATATTTTCAACCAAGTCTACAATCATCCAAAGTTTTACTATCATTTCTGCTGTAATAGGAAGACTAGGAGGATTAAACCAAACAAACATAAAAACTCTCTTTGCGTATTCCTCTGTAGTCCACCTTAGATGACTACTAAGATTAATCCCCTCCTCAAATATAATTTGAATTTTTTACTGGGCTTGCTACTTTTTATTGTCTTTATCTATTATTTCTATCATATCATCAATATTCCTACTGTCTATTAAAAATATAATAAACTTAATATGGCCGAAACAATTCCTAATTCTCTTTATATTTTTATCACTTGGAGGACTCCCACCACTATTTGGATTTTTACCTAAGTGAATAGCATTAAATAATTTAATCTTCACCTCTCCGATAATTAGAATAATCCTAATTATTACAGCAATTTTAAACCTTTACTTTTACATTCGAGCCTTTTACATTCCAATACTTTATTCAAGCCCTCTGTCTAAATTTAATCTTAATATTTTACCAATCTCAATTTATTCCGCCATATTTATAACCCTTACAGTTTTAATCTTGCCACTTATTCCAATTTCAAACTAAGATTTTAAGTTAAATAAACTAGTAGCCTTCAAAGCTTCAAATTCCAAATCTTAAACTACTAATTCTATGATTTTGCAAACCATTATTTTTCATAAACTACATAGTTTAGTAGGAGAAATTATCTTCTATAGACTTACAATCTACCGTACTAAAACATCCCTACTGCGATGATTTTTTTCAACAAATCACAAAGACATTGGAACTATATACTTAATTTTTGGGGTATGATCTGCCATAGCTGGAACCGCTTTAAGAATAATCATTCGAACAGAATTAGGACAACCAGGCTCATTAATTGGTGATGATCAAACATATAATGTAATTGTAACTGCCCATGCTTTCATCATAATCTTCTTTATAGTTATACCTATTATAATCGGGGGATTTGGAAATTGACTGGTACCACTAATATTGGGAGCACCAGACATAGCATTCCCACGGCTTAATAATCTTAGTTTCTGATTGCTCCCCCCCTCAATCCTACTCCTTTTAAGATCATCTATAGTAGAAAGAGGAGCTGGTACAGGGTGAACAGTCTATCCTCCACTCGCAGGATTAGAATTCCATCCTGGAGCTTCTGTAGATTTTACCATCTTTTCTCTTCATTTGGCGGGTGCTTCATCAATCTTAGGTGCTATCAATTTTATTACTACAATTATTAATATACGATCAAGAGGAATACTAATAGAACGGATACCACTATTTGTCTGATCAGTATTAGTTACTACTATCCTTCTCCTTTTATCTTTACCTGTTCTAGCAGGTGCAATTACCATATTACTTACAGATCGAAACTTCAACACCTCCTTTTTTGATCCAGCTGGTGGTGGTGACCCTATCTTATTCCAACACTTGTTTTGATTCTTTGGCCATCCTGAAGTGTACATTTTAATCTTACCAGGGTTTGGTATAATCTCCCACATTGTAAGACATAACGCAGGTAAAAAAGAACCTTTTGGGGCCCTAGGAATAATTTATGCTATGGCAGCCATCGGTCTACTAGGGTTTGTTGTTTGAGCTCATCATATATTTACTGTCGGTATAGATGTTGATACCCGAGCGTACTTCACAGCAGCCACAATAATTATTGCTATTCCTACAGGAATTAAAATTTTTAGATGACTTGCAACACTTCATGGGACACATCTTACTATAACAGCCTCTTTGATATGATCTATCGGCTTCATTTTTTTATTTACTATTGGAGGGCTTACAGGAGTTGTACTAGCAAATTCTTCAATTGATATTATCTTACATGATACCTATTATGTCGTAGCCCATTTTCACTATGTTCTATCTATAGGGGCAGTATTTGCCATCATAGCAGGGATAATCCACTGGTTCCCCTTATTATTTAATCTATCCTTAAGACCAAAATGGCTGAAAATCCATTTCATAACAACATTTTTAGGAGTAAATATGACCTTTTTCCCACAACATTTTCTAGGGCTTAACGGAATACCCCGACGATACTCAGACTACCCAGATGCATTCACAGCTTGAAATATTGTCTCATCCCTAGGTAGAATCCTATCCTTACTAGCTATAATCATGTTTATTATAATCGTATGAGAAAGTTTCTCCTCACAACGTACCATTGTATTTCCTGATCACTTTCCATCGTCAATAGAATGATCACATAATATTCCTCCATTACATCACACTTTCAATCAACTTAATTTAACTATTAAGTAACTATTGCCCACATGAGCAAATCTCTCATTTCAAGATAGCGCTTCACCACTAATAGAACAACTGAGCTTTTTCCATGACCACACAATAATTATCCTTGTTATAATTACTATCTTAACTGGTTATATTCTAATTAATATTACACTTACTCCTTTCTTCAACCGCTACCTATTAGAAGGTCAAGAACTAGAAAGATTCTGGACTTTAATCCCAGCCCTACTATTAATTTTTATTGCTTTACCATCTCTCCGTACACTATATCTAATAGATGAAAATATCTCACCAGAATTAACATTAAAAATTACTGGCTTCCAATGATATTGAGTCTATGAGCTAACAGACTTCATAAAAACAGAAATTGAGTCTTTTATATCACACTCAACCGATTCTGCCATCCGTCTCCTTGAAGTAGATAATCCTCTTCCTTTACCATTATTTACCCATATTCGAGCACTAGTTACATCTAATGACGTTATCCACTCCTGAGCTGTTCCTTCTATAGGAGTAAAAATTGATGCTTTACCAGGACGTTTAAATCAAACTACAATTTTCACTAGACGTCCTGGCCTATTTTCAGGTCAATGTTCTGAAATCTGTGGTGCCAATCATAGATTTATACCTATTTCAATTGAAGTTTCTCCCCGACCATCATTCATTTCATGATTACACTCTTCTTCAGATAACCTAACTCAAGGTATTGGCCTCTTAAGCCTAAATATAGATCACTTCTTCTGAAGAGAAATTAGTTAAATAATAACATTAGATTGTCATTCTAAAATTAAATTTTATTTCTCCACTCCTCAAACCTCACCACTATGATGATTCCTGTCACCTATCTTTATCTCTATTACAATTTTAATTTTTATTATAAACCACTTTTTTTTTAAAATTGTAATAGATCTAGATCTAAATATTAAATCTTCTCCCCTTAATTGAAAATGATAACTAATTTATTCTCTATCTTTGATCCCACTGCCTCATTCAATCTATCACTGAATTGAATTTCTATTATAACCGCTATTGTTTTTATTTCTTCTTCCTTTTTTTATATTTCTCCTTTATCGCTCCTCATTTATATAAAAATAATAGCAGTTATCCATAATGAATTTAAACTTTTAGCCTCACCACACTATCAAGGATCAGTACTTTTTTTCTTTAGAATCTTCATCTTCATTTTTCTTATTAATTCTATAGGGTTATGACCCTTTATCTTTACTCCATCAAGCCACATCCTAATAACTTTTTCTTTAAGTTTAACAATCTGAACTACCATTATTATCACTAATCTTTTTATAAAAACCAATATAATAATGTCACACATAGTGCCCCAAGGGACACCTATATTTTTATCATTCTTCATAGTCTTAATTGAGTCTATTAGAAACTTAATTCGCCCTATTACACTGGCCGTACGATTAGCTGCAAATATAATTGCGGGGCATCTTCTCCTATCACTAATTAGAAACATTGCAACATTACACTTTAAACCCGCTCTAATTTCCATTACTGTTCAATCATTATTAATTTTATTAGAATCGGCAGTTGCTCTAATTCAAGCCTTTGTTTTTGCTATCTTATCTCTTTTATACAGAGCCGAATAATGCTAAATCATACTCATCCATTTCACATAGTTAATCAAAGTCCTTGGCCCCTAACAAGAGCTATTAGAGCTATACTTCTAACTAACGGCCTAATTAAATGATTCCACCTTAATTCCATAATTATACTTATTATAGGCCTCTCCATTATAATTTTAACAATAATAATATGATGACGTGATGTCGTGCGAGAAAGAACCTTTCAAGGACTCCATACTAAAATTGTAATTAAAGGGCTACAATGAGGGATAATTTTGTTTATTACTTCAGAAATCTTATTTTTCATTTCATTCTTCTGAGCCTTTTTCCACTCAAGCCTTTCTCCCACCATCGAAATCGGATCCCACTGACCGCCTATAGGTATTATTCCATTCAACCCATTTCAAGTCCCTCTATTAAATACTGCTGTACTTCTTGCCTCTGGTGTGACCGTAACATGATGTCATCAAAGTCTACTTTCCAATAAAAATAAAATAGCTTTTAACAGCCTCCTTCTAACATACATGTTAGGATTCTATTTTACTATTCTTCAAACTTGAGAGTACTTCCAATCCTCTTTCTCTATTTCGGACTCAATCTACGGGACTACCTTCTTCGTAGCGACAGGGTTTCATGGACTTCACGTAATTATTGGTTCTACTTTCTTATTTGTTTGCTTACTACGTATTAAATCTTTTCATCTATCACCACTTCATCACTTTGGATTTGAAGCCGCAGCCTGATACTGGCATTTCGTAGATGTAGTCTGGCTATTTTTATTTACCTTCATCTATTGATGAGGTTCCTACCTTTTAAGTATAAGTGTACATTTGATTTCCAATCAAAAAGAATAAAAAGGTACTTTTAATATCAATTTCTGTAATTATTATATCTTTATCTTTAATTCTTCTTTTCTCATCTATTATTATATCAAAAATAGGAAATAAATGTCATGAAATATTATCCCCATATGAATGCGGATTTGATCCATTTTCAACATCACGCATCCCTTTCTCACTTCGATTCTTCCTAATCACTGTAATTTTCCTTATTTTTGATGTAGAAATTGCCTTAATTCTACCCATTCCCATATCTATAAATTCACCCCTATCACTTATATTTATTCTGTCTTTTTTAATTATCCTGACTCTAGGGCTTCTTCATGAATGAAAAAATGGTATCTTAAAATGACTTTAGGTTGGAATTAATTTAAATTTGGGTTGCAACCCAACTTTTGTCAACTTTCAGACCCTACCTGGTAAAGAAGTGATCACTCACATTCAGTTTCGACCTGAACCCTCGGACCTCGGCCCTTTACTTTTAATAGCCGCCCAAGGGCATCTCACTGTTGATGAGAAATTGAACTAGTTCCTATTAATGGAGGATCTTCTTAGGCCGCTAACCCTAACTAAGCTTTTTATGCTATCCTCTTAAAGTTTTTGTAGTGTAATCACTTATCCCTTTCATGGATAAAATAGAATATTTCTCAAAATATCCTTCTTATCTTCAATAAGATGCTCTAAATTAAGCTATTTGAAATAAACAATAAATAAAAATGCTCACCCTACTCTAGATAACAAAAAAATTCACAGAGTCTTAGTTCTTACATTTTCTAAGATTCTTCTTCAGAAC
>JAWZYU010001501.1:0-24666 GCA_038380435.1 Ryuthela nishihirai
GTCGACAACATGAACGGCACCTTCACCCTGGTGCGGCTCTTCCAGGGAGTGGCCAACCTCATCTACCCTCCCGTGGCAGGACTGCTCCGGTCCACCGGTGGCGACCGCGCAGTCCTGCTCTTCATGGGATCGAAGATGTGTGTGGCCACGGCCTTCGGCGTCGCCTTGCACGTCTCTGCTGTCTTGATCCAGAGGAGGGGTCGGGCGGCAGCGTCGCTCAAGGAACGGCTCGACGTCTTCACCACCGCAGTGTGATGTCGCAGCTATCGGGAAGCGGCCTCCCCTTCCGGGACTGACTACCATGTCCGGGAAGGGTTTGGCATCCTAAACAGGAAAAACTGAAAGAAGAATTAAGTGAAAATCAAAAAACCAAAAAAAAAATATTTAAATGTTCAAAAATAAAAAAAAAAAAATTTAAATGTTCAAAAATAAAAAAAAAAATATAAAAAATTTCTTAAAAGCAAAGAGAAGACACTCTCGCTGTTTCCTGTATGTTTGTATTGTTTGTATGTCACTTTTGCTGTGCATTGTATTCTTTTTTCTATGTCGTTGTAAAACTCTGCACATTGTGCTATGATACCAAGTCCACCAGAGAGACAGACAACTTTTAAACACGCCAGCGCAATGCGCTGCCAGTCCTAAGCCTGGATAAAGTGTGAAGGGAAGTTGAGAGTCACCCGACACTTCATAATAAGGTACAAAAGAAAAAAAAATAATTCACAGGTCCTCGACACCCAACCCACATAACCCCTTCCTCTTAGAGGAGGGGGGGATACACCGAAAAAATTTCACACAACCCCTTCCTATTGGACGGTGGGAATACACCAAAAAATTTTCACACGCTACCTACAACCAACCCACATAGCCCCTTCCTCTTATGGAAGGGGGGGGGGGGGAGAGTACACCGAAAAAATTTCACACGATACCTACACCTAATCCACATAACCCCTTCCTTTTGGACGGTGGGAATACACCAAAAAAATTTCACACGCTACCTACAACCAACCAACATAACCCCTTCCTCTTATGGGGGGGAGAGTACACCGAAAAAATTTCACACGATACCTACACCTAATCCACATAACCCCTTCCTTTTGGACGGTGGGAATACACCAAAAAAATTTCACACGCTACCTACAACCAACCAACATAACCCCTTCCTCTTATGGGGGGGGAGAGTACACCGAAAAATTTTCACAGGATACCTACACCCAACCCAAATAACCCCTTCCTATTGGACTGTGGGATTACACCAAAAAATTTTCACAAGCTACCTACAACCAACCGACATGACCCCTTCCTGTTAGGGGGGGAGAGTTCGTCGAAAAAATTTCACACGATACCTACACCCAACCAACATAACCCCTTCCTCTTAGAGGGGGGGGGGGAATACACAAAAAAATTTTCACACGCTACCTAAAACCAAGCCACATAACCCCTTCCTGTTAGGGGGGAGAGTACACCGAAAAAATTTCACGCGACACCTACACCCTAACCACATAACCACTTCCCCTTAGAGCGGGGGAATACACCAAACATTAAATTATTTTCACACGGCATCGAAACCCAATTCACAAAACACCTCCCTGTTATTTTGTTCGAAGGGTTGGAGGAGGAGGTCAGAACACTTAAAAAGTAAATTCACACGCTGGTGACCCTCCACCCATAAGTCTCTTCCTGCGTTTACATTAATCTCCGCCCTACCCGCGGTCAGTAGAGGACACCGATGGTATTGGAATGACCTCCGTCCGTCGGATGGGACATTAGGCCGTGGCTCCGTGTGCGGGAGGGCCATATCCTGTGCACGTTAAAGAACACGCTGGATGGCCTTGAGGGGAGTCTACCATCTTGTCCCCCCACTGGGTGATCCAGTGGGTACCCCCCAACCTACTCTGAGCCTTCGTGGTCTATGGGACCTGGACCTTTAGCCCATTGTGTGCAAAAAAAGTGCTGCTCAGAAGTAAGAAAGACCGACACGACCCAAGCGGTAGGAACAAGTGAGCAAATAAAATCCCAGGAATAATGCCAATTCCTAAGGAAAACCTAGAAAACCTTTAAAAAAAAAAAATCCAGTGAATCACTCTACTCTAGGAGAAACAGCATATAACTCACGTCTGTGGAAAGCACAGGTATGGGCACGATCGAACCTCTAAGTGGATCGCACAACCCATAGACCCTCTCCTACAGAAGAACTAAAAGAAATAAAACGATAGTGTGACAAAAAAAAAAGGGATCGCATAACACACTTGCTCTGAAATTCTCCGTCGACAGGAAGGAAAGGGAATGGAAGTCTCCGTTCGATCAAAGGCCGAGTAAAACAACCACGAATCCATAGCATCGTTTTTCGAAGCCAACCGATAACAATTGAGGAACAACAATTGTTTTTTTCGAATTCCAATTGTTGCGCAGCGAAAATAATATACGATATGAAAGCCTTCAGAGAGTACTGTTGCGTAGGGCAGACCGTTGCTACGTCATATATAGGTTGTCCTTTGTTGTCAGATTTAGGATTTTTCCGTGTTAGATTCATTTTTCAGTTTTACACTTTTATACCTCTCTAAAATCATCCGGACAATTAAGGGAAGTGTGGTGAGTAGCCGTTAGTTTCTTATGCAGTGAAAAATTATTCCGACAGAATTACCTCACACTAGATATACCAATAAATCGGAAAACTTCAAAATACGATGTCCCCTTATAAACTGATATACGTTTGCGAAATCATATAGAGTAATTAAAGGATATTCAGAAAAGCTTTTCCCAAACAGCATAGCAGGGCAAAACGTAAAGGTAACTTCACCCAAGCGGTTAGAAATTACTCTAGCAAATGAAAGCTTATTTACTCTAGCAAAATAAGCTTAATATAATAGCTTATTTACTCTAGAATGGCTTATTTACTGTAGCAAATGAAAGAATTTAATAAGAAGAAAATTTTCCGTTTCATTTAGGCAAAAATAGCTGAGATATTTTATTTAAATAAACGACATTTTTTTCTCCATTATTCGTTAAGGCAAAAATATATTAATTTGGATCCTTTCTAACGTTTATGCCAGAGGAAACGATTCCTACAGCAAAATCAGTCCCAATTTAGATCAAAAACAACATTTGATAAACTCTTCTGGAGTTCCATGCGTTGGTAGAATAGATAGATATGACGGAAATTTCAAGAAAAAAAAGTCTATTATCAACCTTTCAACGATGGTAACGAAATCGAATTGTCAACACGTGAGTAGTTTGACGATCGGTAAACATCTGGTATTGAATTATTTTAGAAACATTTGGTACTGGTTGTTTATTTTATTAGGAAAATTACTTTAAAATTTCCTATCGTTATCTTATAAACTTTAATAAACTTGTGTATACTCTACTTGCCCCATATTCTTCTCGCATATATAGCACTGTCTCGTTTGCAGGTGACGTCACGCTGGAAAAAATGAAATAAAAAAATATATATACATATACATATGTACCACTCGGTGGAGCAAGGGAAAAAAATGGGGATAGGTGAAGAAAAATTAGTTCCCATGCTTGCACATAGATGGCAGCGCGAAACCCGAACCTTGTACGACCGGTAGTAGGTAAACCCGTGGGTTTTCTCCCTGACGCCAACGGGTTTTACTAATCCCCTGGGTTTTCCCCCTGACGCCAACGGGTTTTACAACTCGTGCCACTGAGTGCAACGCCCGTCCCTTTGCTCTGCGACCACTGACAGCTACAGACGTGCGTTTTCCAGCTCCCGACTTTACCTCATAGTAACCTTTTCGCTTACTCTTTGGTTCAGTATTCTTCAGCATAGTCTGTAGTGGTCTTTAGTCGACGCACTACTGATTTATATTAGCTCTACCAATTCTAATTATAAATTTTTTTTCTCCTTCTTTTGCAGTGACCTGAGCCGGATTCCACCATGTCCGTTCCAGTTGCAGCGACGAAGGGAGTAGAGGAAGAGCGTGCCAACGCCACCACAGCCACCAAGATGGTTCCACCCGATGGAGGATACGGGTGGGCCGTCGCTGGTGGCTGCTTTCTCATAACCTTTCTCCTTTCAGGATTCGTCAAGTCCTTCAGCGCTCTGAAGGTGGCGATCTTCCTGGAGTTTCCTGATACATCTCCGTCCCAGGCGGCCTGGATCCCGGGGCTGCTAGGAACCCTATCGCTGGTCTTCTCACCGGTGACAGGGATCCTCATGTCTACCTTCGGATACAGGCCGCTCGTGTGTCTGGGCGGATTGCTGTGCAGCGCTGGCCTTGCCCTCAGCTACCTGGCCACCTCCGGTTCCTTCCTCATAGGTACCATTGGAGGCCTCATGGGGGTCGGTGCATCCTTTGCCATCACCACCGGCATAGTGTGCACTGGAAAGTACTTCACGACACGGAGGCCGGCAGCGATGGCCGTCGCCCTGTCGGGAGGCTGCTTCGGGGCCATGGCCCTGCCCACTGCGATCAACGAGCTGCTGCTGGCGGTCGGCCTGCACTACACGTTCCTCGTGCTGGCCGGCTGCTTCACGCTCATCGCAGTCTGCGGCCTGCTCTTCGTTCGGCCCGAGAACCGCTTCCGCGAGGTGCCCGCCGGCGGCAACAACGATGCCGTCGTCGTGACCCCCGCGGAAGCTGGAGAGCTGGCACCCAGATCCTGCGCGAAGGTGGTCGCCGAGAGGCTGTCCCTCCGTTTCCTCACGGACGGCCTGTTCCTCCTCACGAGCGCTTCCATCTTCGCGATGGGTATGGGCAACCCTCACTTCCTGCACTACATTCCCCAGCACGCCAAGTCGCTGGGGATCGAGAAGAGCAGTGCCATGCTGCTTCTCGCCTACTCTGCTGCCGGCGACCTGGTCGTGCGCCTCTCGTATGGTCTTCTCGCCAGCCGCTCTCCCCTGCCGAGGACAGCCGAATACATCGCGGCCGTCTCCGTCTCGGCTGCAGCCGTCATCTCACTGCCTTTCTGCCGCGAGTACTGGCAGCTTGTTGTTGCCTCCGTCGCCGCAGGAGTGGGAACCGGAGTGTGGACCATCCTGATCCCCCTCCTGCTTAGCTCGAATCACGGAGTCGACAACATGAACGGCACCTTCACCCTGGTGCGGCTCTTCCAGGGAGTGGCCAACCTCATCTACCCTCCCGTGGCAGGACTGCTCCGGTCCACCGGTGGCGACCGCGCAGTCCTGCTCTTCATGGGATCGAAGATGTGTGTGGCCACGGCCTTCGGCGTCGCCTTGCACGTCTCTGCTGTCTTGATCCAGAGGAGGGGTCGGGCGGCAGCGTCGCTCAAGGAACGGCTCGACGTCTTCACCACCGCAGTGTGATGTCGCAGCTATCGGGAAGCGGCCTCCCCTTCCGGGACTGACTACCATGTCCGGGAAGGGTTTGGCATCCTAAACAGGAAAAACTGAAAGAAGAATTAAGTGAAAATCAAAAAACCAAAAAAAAAAAAATATTTAAATGTTCAAAAATAAAAAAAAAAAAATTTAAATGTTCAAAAATAAAAAAAAAATATAAAAAATTTCTTAAAAGCAAAGAGAAGACACTCTCGCTGTTTCCTGTATGTTTGTATTGTTTGTATGTCACTTTTGCTGTGCATTGTATTCTTTTTTCTATGTCGTTGTAAAACTCTGCACATTGTGCTATGATACCAAGTCCACCAGAGAGACAGACAACTTTTAAACACGCCAGCGCAATGCGCTGCCAGTCCTAAGCCTGGATAAAGTGTGAAGGGAAGTTGAGAGTCACCCGACACTTCATAATAAGGTACAAAAGAAAAAAAAATAATTCACAGGTCCTCGACACCCAACCCACATAACCCCTTCCTCTTAGAGGAGGGGGGGATACACCGAAAAAATTTCACACAACCCCTTCCTATTGGACGGTGGGAATACACCAAAAAATTTTCACACGCTACCTACAACCAACCCACATAGCCCCTTCCTCTTATGGAAGGGGGGGGGGGAGAGTACACCGAAAAAATTTCACACGATACCTACACCTAATCCACATAACCCCTTCCTTTTGGACGGTGGGAATACACCAAAAAAATTTCACACGCTACCTACAACCAACCAACATAACCCCTTCCTCTTATGGGGGGGAGAGTACACCGAAAAAATTTCACACGATACCTACACCTAATCCACATAACCCCTTCCTTTTGGACGGTGGGAATACACCAAAAAAATTTCACACGCTACCTACAACCAACCAACATAACCCCTTCCTCTTATGGGGGGGGAGAGTACACCGAAAAATTTTCACAGGATACCTACACCCAACCCAAATAACCCCTTCCTATTGGACTGTGGGATTACACCAAAAAATTTTCACAAGCTACCTACAACCAACCGACATGACCCCTTCCTGTTAGGGGGGGAGAGTTCGTCGAAAAAATTTCACACGATACCTACACCCAACCAACATAACCCCTTCCTCTTAGAGGGGGGGGGGAATACACAAAAAAATTTTCACACGCTACCTAAAACCAAGCCACATAACCCCTTCCTGTTAGGGGGGAGAGTACACCGAAAAAATTTCACGCGACACCTACACCCTAACCACATAACCACTTCCCCTTAGAGCGGGGGAATACACCAAACATTAAATTATTTTCACACGGCATCGAAACCCAATTCACAAAACACCTCCCTGTTATTTTGTTCGAAGGGTTGGAGGAGGAGGTCAGAACACTTAAAAAGTAAATTCACACGCTGGTGACCCTCCACCCATAAGTCTCTTCCTGCGTTTACATTAATCTCCGCCCTACCCGCGGTCAGTAGAGGACACCGATGGTATTGGAATGACCTCCGTCCGTCGGATGGGACATTAGGCCGTGGCTCCGTGTGCGGGAGGGCCATATCCTGTGCACGTTAAAGAACACGCTGGATGGCCTTGAGGGGAGTCTACCATCTTGTCCCCCCACTGGGTGATCCAGTGGGTACCCCCCAACCTACTCTGAGCCTTCGTGGTCTATGGGACCTGGACCTTTAGCCCATTGTGTGCAAAAAAAGTGCTGCTCAGAAGTAAGAAAGACCGACACGACCCAAGCGGTAGGAACAAGTGAGCAAATAAAATCCCAGGAATAATGCCAATTCCTAAGGAAAACCTAGAAAACCTTTAAAAAAAAAAAAATCCAGTGAATCACTCTACTCTAGGAGAAACAGCATATAACTCACGTCTGTGGAAAGCACAGGTATGGGCACGATCGAACCTCTAAGTGGATCGCACAACCCATAGACCCTCTCCTACAGAAGAACTAAAAGAAATAAAACGATAGTGTGACAAAAAAAAAAGGGATCGCATAACACACTTGCTCTGAAATTCTCCGTCGACAGGAAGGAAAGGGAATGGAAGTCTCCGTTCGATCAAAGGCCGAGTAAAACAACCACGAATCCATAGCATCGTTTTTCGAAGCCAACCGATAACAATTGAGGAACAACAATTGTTTTTTTCGAATTCCAATTGTTGCGCAGCGAAAATAATATACGATATGAAAGCCTTCAGAGAGTACTGTTGCGTAGGGCAGACCGTTGCTACGTCATATATAGGTTGTCCTTTGTTGTCAGATTTAGATTTTTCCGTGTTAGATTCATTTTTCAGTTTTACACTTTTATACCTCTCTAAAATCATCCGGACAATTAAGGGAAGTGTGGTGAGTAGCCGTTAGTTTCTTATGCAGTGAAAAATTATTCCGACAGAATTACCTCACACTAGATATACCAATAAATCGGAAAACTTCAAAATACGATGTCCCCTTATAAACTGATATACGTTTGCGAAATCATATAGAGTAATTAAAGGATATTCAGAAAAGCTTTTCCCAAACAAGCATAGCAGGGCAAAACGTAAAGGTAACTTCACCCAAGCGGTTAGAAATTACTCTAGCAAATGAAAGCTTATTTACTCTAGCAAAATAAGCTTAATATAATAGCTTATTTACTCTAGAATGGCTTATTTACTGTAGCAAATGAAAGAATTTAATAAGAAGAAAATTTTCCGTTTCATTTAGGCAAAAATAGCTGAGATATTTTATTTAAATAAACGACATTTTTTTCTCCATTATTCGTTAAGGCAAAAATATATTAATTTGGATCCTTTCTAACGTTTATGCCAGAGGAAACGATTCCTACAGCAAAATCAGTCCCAATTTAGATCAAAAACAACATTTGATAAACTCTTCTGGAGTTCCATGCGTTGGTAGAATAGATAGATATGACGGAAATTTCAAGAAAAAAAAGTCTATTATCAACCTTTCAACGATGGTAACGAAATCGAATTGTCAACACGTGAGTAGTTTGACGATCGGTAAACATCTGGTATTGAATTATTTTAGAAACATTTGGTACTGGTTGTTTATTTTATTAGGAAAATTACTTTAAAATTTCCTATCGTTATCTTATAAACTTTAATAAACTTGTGTATACTCTACTTGCCCCATATTCTTCTCGCATATATAGCACTGTCTCGTTTGCAGGTGACGTCACGCTGGAAAAAATGAAATAAAAAAAAATATATACATATACATATGTACCACTCGGTGGAGCAAGGGAAAAAAATGGGGATAGGTGAAGAAAAATTAGTTCCCATGCTTGCACATAGATGGCAGCGCGAAACCCGAACCTTGTACGACCGGTAGTAGGTAAACCCGTGGGTTTTCTCCCTGACGCCAACGGGTTTTACTAATCCCCTGGGTTTTCCCCCTGACGCCAACGGGTTTTACAACTCGTGCCACTGAGTGCAACGCCCGTCCCTTTGCTCTGCGACCACTGACAGCTACAGACGTGCGTTTTCCAGCTCCCGACTTTACCTCATAGTAACCTTTTCGCTTACTCTTTGGTTCAGTATTCTTCAGCATAGTCTGTAGTGGTCTTTAGTCGACGCACTACTGATTTATATTAGCTCTACCAATTCTAATTATTAATTTTTTTTCTCCTTCTTTTGCAGTGACCTGAGCCGGATTCCACCATGTCCGTTCCAGTTGCAGCGACGAAGGGAGTAGAGGAAGAGCGTGCCAACGCCACCACAGCCACCAAGATGGTTCCACCCGATGGAGGATACGGGTGGGCCGTCGCTGGTGGCTGCTTTCTCATAACCTTTCTCCTTTCAGGATTCGTCAAGTCCTTCAGCGCTCTGAAGGTGGCGATCTTCCTGGAGTTTCCTGATACATCTCCGTCCCAGGCGGCCTGGATCCCGGGGCTGCTAGGAACCCTATCGCTGGTCTTCTCACCGGTGACAGGGATCCTCATGTCTACCTTCGGATACAGGCCGCTCGTGTGTCTGGGCGGATTGCTGTGCAGCGCTGGCCTTGCCCTCAGCTACCTGGCCACCTCCGGTTCCTTCCTCATAGGTACCATTGGAGGCCTCATGGGGGTCGGTGCATCCTTTGCCATCACCACCGGCATAGTGTGCACTGGAAAGTACTTCACGACACGGAGGCCGGCAGCGATGGCCGTCGCCCTGTCGGGAGGCTGCTTCGGGGCCATGGCCCTGCCCACTGCGATCAACGAGCTGCTGCTGGCGGTCGGCCTGCACTACACGTTCCTCGTGCTGGCCGGCTGCTTCACGCTCATCGCAGTCTGCGGCCTGCTCTTCGTTCGGCCCGAGAACCGCTTCCGCGAGGTGCCCGCCGGCGGCAACAACGATGCCGTCGTCGTGACCCCCGCGGAAGCTGGAGAGCTGGCACCCAGATCCTGCGCGAAGGTGGTCGCCGAGAGGCTGTCCCTCCGTTTCCTCACGGACGGCCTGTTCCTCCTCACGAGCGCTTCCATCTTCGCGATGGGTATGGGCAACCCTCACTTCCTGCACTACATTCCCCAGCACGCCAAGTCGCTGGGGATCGAGAAGAGCAGTGCCATGCTGCTTCTCGCCTACTCTGCTGCCGGCGACCTGGTCGTGCGCCTCTCGTATGGTCTTCTCGCCAGCCGCTCTCCCCTGCCGAGGACAGCCGAATACATCGCGGCCGTCTCCGTCTCGGCTGCAGCCGTCATCTCACTGCCTTTCTGCCGCGAGTACTGGCAGCTTGTTGTTGCCTCCGTCGCCGCAGGAGTGGGAACCGGAGTGTGGACCATCCTGATCCCCCTCCTGCTTAGCTCGAATCACGGAGTCGACAACATGAACGGCACCTTCACCCTGGTGCGGCTCTTCCAGGGAGTGGCCAACCTCATCTACCCTCCCGTGGCAGGACTGCTCCGGTCCACCGGTGGCGACCGCGCAGTCCTGCTCTTCATGGGATCGAAGATGTGTGTGGCCACGGCCTTCGGCGTCGCCTTGCACGTCTCTGCTGTCTTGATCCAGAGGAGGGGTCGGGCGGCAGCGTCGCTCAAGGAACGGCTCGACGTCTTCACCACCGCAGTGTGATGTCGCAGCTATCGGGAAGCGGCCTCCCCTTCCGGGACTGACTACCATGTCCGGGAAGGGTTTGGCATCCTAAACAGGAAAAACTGAAAGAAGAATTAAGTGAAAATCAAAAAACCAAAAAAAAAAAAATATTTAAATGTTCAAAAATAAAAAAAAAAAAATTTAAATGTTCAAAAATAAAAAAAAAATATAAAAAATTTCTTAAAAGCAAAGAGAAGACACTCTCGCTGTTTCCTGTATGTTTGTATTGTTTGTATGTCACTTTTGCTGTGCATTGTATTCTTTTTTCTATGTCGTTGTAAAACTCTGCACATTGTGCTATGATACCAAGTCCACCAGAGAGACAGACAACTTTTAAACACGCCAGCGCAATGCGCTGCCAGTCCTAAGCCTGGATAAAGTGTGAAGGGAAGTTGAGAGTCACCCGACACTTCATAATAAGGTACAAAAGAAAAAAAAATAATTCACAGGTCCTCGACACCCAACCCACATAACCCCTTCCTCTTAGAGGAGGGGGGGATACACCGAAAAAATTTCACACAACCCCTTCCTATTGGACGGTGGGAATACACCAAAAAATTTTCACACGCTACCTACAACCAACCCACATAGCCCCTTCCTCTTATGGAAGGGGGGGGGGGGAGAGTACACCGAAAAAATTTCACACGATACCTACACCTAATCCACATAACCCCTTCCTTTTGGACGGTGGGAATACACCAAAAAAATTTCACACGCTACCTACAACCAACCAACATAACCCCTTCCTCTTATGGGGGGGAGAGTACACCGAAAAAATTTCACACGATACCTACACCTAATCCACATAACCCCTTCCTTTTGGACGGTGGGAATACACCAAAAAAATTTCACACGCTACCTACAACCAACCAACATAACCCCTTCCTCTTATGGGGGGGGAGAGTACACCGAAAAATTTTCACAGGATACCTACACCCAACCCAAATAACCCCTTCCTATTGGACTGTGGGATTACACCAAAAAATTTTCACAAGCTACCTACAACCAACCGACATGACCCCTTCCTGTTAGGGGGGGAGAGTTCGTCGAAAAAATTTCACACGATACCTACACCCAACCAACATAACCCCTTCCTCTTAGAGGGGGGGGGGAATACACAAAAAAATTTTCACACGCTACCTAAAACCAAGCCACATAACCCCTTCCTGTTAGGGGGGAGAGTACACCGAAAAAATTTCACGCGACACCTACACCCTAACCACATAACCACTTCCCCTTAGAGCGGGGGAATACACCAAACATTAAATTATTTTCACACGGCATCGAAACCCAATTCACAAAACACCTCCCTGTTATTTTGTTCGAAGGGTTGGAGGAGGAGGTCAGAACACTTAAAAAGTAAATTCACACGCTGGTGACCCTCCACCCATAAGTCTCTTCCTGCGTTTACATTAATCTCCGCCCTACCCGCGGTCAGTAGAGGACACCGATGGTATTGGAATGACCTCCGTCCGTCGGATGGGACATTAGGCCGTGGCTCCGTGTGCGGGAGGGCCATATCCTGTGCACGTTAAAGAACACGCTGGATGGCCTTGAGGGGAGTCTACCATCTTGTCCCCCCACTGGGTGATCCAGTGGGTACCCCCCAACCTACTCTGAGCCTTCGTGGTCTATGGGACCTGGACCTTTAGCCCATTGTGTGCAAAAAAAGTGCTGCTCAGAAGTAAGAAAGACCGACACGACCCAAGCGGTAGGAACAAGTGAGCAAATAAAATCCCAGGAATAATGCCAATTCCTAAGGAAAACCTAGAAAACCTTTAAAAAAAAAAAAATCCAGTGAATCACTCTACTCTAGGAGAAACAGCATATAACTCACGTCTGTGGAAAGCACAGGTATGGGCACGATCGAACCTCTAAGTGGATCGCACAACCCATAGACCCTCTCCTACAGAAGAACTAAAAGAAATAAAACGATAGTGTGACAAAAAAAAAAGGGATCGCATAACACACTTGCTCTGAAATTCTCCGTCGACAGGAAGGAAAGGGAATGGAAGTCTCCGTTCGATCAAAGGCCGAGTAAAACAACCACGAATCCATAGCATCGTTTTTCGAAGCCAACCGATAACAATTGAGGAACAACAATTGTTTTTTTCGAATTCCAATTGTTGCGCAGCGAAAATAATATACGATATGAAAGCCTTCAGAGAGTACTGTTGCGTAGGGCAGACCGTTGCTACGTCATATATAGGTTGTCCTTTGTTGTCAGATTTAGATTTTTCCGTGTTAGATTCATTTTTCAGTTTTACACTTTTATACCTCTCTAAAATCATCCGGACAATTAAGGGAAGTGTGGTGAGTAGCCGTTAGTTTCTTATGCAGTGAAAAATTATTCCGACAGAATTACCTCACACTAGATATACCAATAAATCGGAAAACTTCAAAATACGATGTCCCCTTATAAACTGATATACGTTTGCGAAATCATATAGAGTAATTAAAGGATATTCAGAAAAGCTTTTCCCAAACAAGCATAGCAGGGCAAAACGTAAAGGTAACTTCACCCAAGCGGTTAGAAATTACTCTAGCAAATGAAAGCTTATTTACTCTAGCAAAATAAGCTTAATATAATAGCTTATTTACTCTAGAATGGCTTATTTACTGTAGCAAATGAAAGAATTTAATAAGAAGAAAATTTTCCGTTTCATTTAGGCAAAAATAGCTGAGATATTTTATTTAAATAAACGACATTTTTTTCTCCATTATTCGTTAAGGCAAAAATATATTAATTTGGATCCTTTCTAACGTTTATGCCAGAGGAAACGATTCCTACAGCAAAATCAGTCCCAATTTAGATCAAAAACAACATTTGATAAACTCTTCTGGAGTTCCATGCGTTGGTAGAATAGATAGATATGACGGAAATTTCAAGAAAAAAAAGTCTATTATCAACCTTTCAACGATGGTAACGAAATCGAATTGTCAACACGTGAGTAGTTTGACGATCGGTAAACATCTGGTATTGAATTATTTTAGAAACATTTGGTACTGGTTGTTTATTTTATTAGGAAAATTACTTTAAAATTTCCTATCGTTATCTTATAAACTTTAATAAACTTGTGTATACTCTACTTGCCCCATATTCTTCTCGCATATATAGCACTGTCTCGTTTGCAGGTGACGTCACGCTGGAAAAAATGAAATAAAAAAAAATATATACATATACATATGTACCACTCGGTGGAGCAAGGGAAAAAAATGGGGATAGGTGAAGAAAAATTAGTTCCCATGCTTGCACATAGATGGCAGCGCGAAACCCGAACCTTGTACGACCGGTAGTAGGTAAACCCGTGGGTTTTCTCCCTGACGCCAACGGGTTTTACTAATCCCCTGGGTTTTCCCCCTGACGCCAACGGGTTTTACAACTCGTGCCATTGAGTGCAACGCCCGTCCCTTTGCTCTGCGACCACTGACAGCTACAGACGTGCGTTTTCCAGCTCCCGACTTTACCTCATAGTAACCTTTTCGCTTACTCTTTGGTTCAGTATTCTTCAGCATAGTCTGTAGTGGTCTTTAGTCGACGCACTACTGATTTATATTAGCTCTACCAATTCTAATTATTAATTTTTTTTCTCCTTCTTTTGCAGTGACCTGAGCCGGATTCCACCATGTCCGTTCCAGTTGCAGCGACGAAGGGAGTAGAGGAAGAGCGTGCCAACGCCACCACAGCCACCAAGATGGTTCCACCCGATGGAGGATACGGGTGGGCCGTCGCTGGTGGCTGCTTTCTCATAACCTTTCTCCTTTCAGGATTCGTCAAGTCCTTCAGCGCTCTGAAGGTGGCGATCTTCCTGGAGTTTCCTGATACATCTCCGTCCCAGGCGGCCTGGATCCCGGGGCTGCTAGGAACCCTATCGCTGGTCTTCTCACCGGTGACAGGGATCCTCATGTCTACCTTCGGATACAGGCCGCTCGTGTGTCTGGGCGGATTGCTGTGCAGCGCTGGCCTTGCCCTCAGCTACCTGGCCACCTCCGGTTCCTTCCTCATAGGTACCATTGGAGGCCTCATGGGGGTCGGTGCATCCTTTGCCATCACCACCGGCATAGTGTGCACTGGAAAGTACTTCACGACACGGAGGCCGGCAGCGATGGCCGTCGCCCTGTCGGGAGGCTGCTTCGGGGCCATGGCCCTGCCCACTGCGATCAACGAGCTGCTGCTGGCGGTCGGCCTGCACTACACGTTCCTCGTGCTGGCCGGCTGCTTCACGCTCATCGCAGTCTGCGGCCTGCTCTTCGTTCGGCCCGAGAACCGCTTCCGCGAGGTGCCCGCCGGCGGCAACAACGATGCCGTCGTCGTGACCCCCGCGGAAGCTGGAGAGCTGGCACCCAGATCCTGCGCGAAGGTGGTCGCCGAGAGGCTGTCCCTCCGTTTCCTCACGGACGGCTTGTTCCTCCTCACGAGCGCTTCCATCTTCGCGATGGGTATGGGCAACCCTCACTTCCTGCACTACATTCCCCAGCACGCCAAGTCGCTGGGGATCGAGAAGAGCAGTGCCATGCTGCTTCTCGCCTACTCTGCTGCCGGCGACCTGGTCGTGCGCCTCTCGTATGGTCTTCTCGCCAGCCGCTCTCCCCTGCCGAGGACAGCCGAATACATCGCGGCCGTCTCCGTCTCGGCTGCAGCCGTCATCTCACTGCCTTTCTGCCGCGAGTACTGGCAGCTTGTTGTTGCCTCCGTCGCCGCAGGAGTGGGAACCGGAGTGTGGACCATCCTGATCCCCCTCCTGCTTAGCTCGAATCACGGAGTCGACAACATGAACGGCACCTTCACCCTGGTGCGGCTCTTCCAGGGAGTGGCCAACCTCATCTACCCTCCCGTGGCAGGACTGCTCCGGTCCACCGGTGGCGACCGCGCAGTCCTGCTCTTCATGGGATCGAAGATGTGTGTGGCCACGGCCTTCGGCGTCGCCTTGCACGTCTCTGCTGTCTTGATCCAGAGGAGGGGTCGGGCGGCAGCGTCGCTCAAGGAACGGCTCGACGTCTTCACCACCGCAGTGTGATGTCGCAGCTATCGGGAAGTGGCCTCCCCTTCCGGGACTGACTACCATGTCCGGGAAGGGTTTGGCATCCTAAACAGGAAAAACTGAAAGAAGAATTAAGTGAAAATCAAAAAACCAAAAAAAAAAAAATATTTAAATGTTCAAAAATAAAAAAAAAAAAATTTAAATGTTCAAAAATAAAAAAAAAATATAAAAAATTTCTTAAAAGCAAAGAGAAGACACTCTCGCTGTTTCCTGTATGTTTGTATTGTTTGTATGTCACTTTTGCTGTGCATTGTATTCTTTTTTCTATGTCGTTGTAAAACTCTGCACATTGTGCTATGATACCAAGTCCACCAGAGAGACAGACAACTTTTAAACACGCCAGCGCAATGCGCTGCCAGTCCTAAGCCTGGATAAAGTGTGAAGGGAAGTTGAGAGTCACCCGACACTTCATAATAAGGTACAAAAGAAAAAAAAATAATTCACAGGTCCTCGACACCCAACCCACATAACCCCTTCCTCTTAGAGGAGGGGGGGATACACCGAAAAAATTTCACACAACCCCTTCCTATTGGACGGTGGGAATACACCAAAAAATTTTCACACGCTACCTACAACCAACCCACATAGCCCCTTCCTCTTATGGAAGGGGGGGGGGGGGAGAGTACACCGAAAAAATTTCACACGATACCTACACCTAATCCACATAACCCCTTCCTTTTGGACGGTGGGAATACACCAAAAAAATTTCACACGCTACCTACAACCAACCAACATAACCCCTTCCTCTTATGGGGGGGAGAGTACACCGAAAAAATTTCACACGATACCTACACCTAATCCACATAACCCCTTCCTTTTGGACGGTGGGAATACACCAAAAAAATTTCACACGCTACCTACAACCAACCAACATAACCCCTTCCTCTTATGGGGGGGGAGAGTACACCGAAAAATTTTCACAGGATACCTACACCCAACCCAAATAACCCCTTCCTATTGGACTGTGGGATTACACCAAAAAATTTTCACAAGCTACCTACAACCAACCGACATGACCCCTTCCTGTTAGGGGGGGAGAGTTCATCGAAAAAATTTCACACGATACCTACACCCAACCAACATAACCCCTTCCTCTTAGAGGGGGGGGGAATACACAAAAAAATTTTCACACGCTACCTAAAACCAAGCCACATAACCCCTTCCTGTTAGGGGGGAGAGTACACCGAAAAAATTTCACGCGACACCTACACCCTAACCACATAACCACTTCCCCTTAGAGCGGGGGAATACACCAAACATTAAATTATTTTCACACGGCATCGAAACCCAATTCACAAAACACCTCCCTGTTATTTTGTTCGAAGGGTTGGAGGAGGAGGTCAGAACACTTAAAAAGTAAATTCACACGCTGGTGACCCTCCACCCATAAGTCTCTTCCTGCGTTTACATTAATCTCCGCCCTACCCGCGGTCAGTAGAGGACACCGATGGTATTGGAATGACCTCCGTCCGTCGGATGGGACATTAGGCCGTGGCTCCGTGTGCGGGAGGGCCATATCCTGTGCACGTTAAAGAACACGCTGGATGGCCTTGAGGGGAGTCTACCATCTTGTCCCCCCACTGGGTGATCCAGTGGGTACCCCCCAACCTACTCTGAGCCTTCGTGGTCTATGGGACCTGGACCTTTAGCCCATTGTGTGCAAAAAAAGTGCTGCTCAGAAGTAAGAAAGACCGACACGACCCAAGCGGTAGGAACAAGTGAGCAAATAAAATCCCAGGAATAATGCCAATTCCTAAGGAAAACCTAGAAAACCTTTAAAAAAAAAAAAATCCAGTGAATCACTCTACTCTAGGAGAAACAGCATATAACTCACGTCTGTGGAAAGCACAGGTATGGGCACGATCGAACCTCTAAGTGGATCGCACAACCCATAGACCCTCTCCTACAGAAGAACTAAAAGAAATAAAACGATAGTGTGACAAAAAAAAAAGGGATCGCATAACACACTTGCTCTGAAATTCTCCGTCGACAGGAAGGAAAGGGAATGGAAGTCTCCGTTCGATCAAAGGCCGAGTAAAACAACCACGAATCCATAGCATCGTTTTTCGAAGCCAACCGATAACAATTGAGGAACAACAATTGTTTTTTTCGAATTCCAATTGTTGCGCAGCGAAAATAATATACGATATGAAAGCCTTCAGAGAGTACTGTTGCGTAGGGCAGACCGTTGCTACGTCATATATAGGTTGTCCTTTGTTGTCAGATTTAGATTTTTCCGTGTTAGATTCATTTTTCAGTTTTACACTTTTATACCTCTCTAAAATCATCCGGACAATTAAGGGAAGTGTGGTGAGTAGCCGTTAGTTTCTTATGCAGTGAAAAATTATTCCGACAGAATTACCTCACACTAGATATACCAATAAATCGGAAAACTTCAAAATACGATGTCCCCTTATAAACTGATATACGTTTGCGAAATCATATAGAGTAATTAAAGGATATTCAGAAAAGCTTTTCCCAAACAAGCATAGCAGGGCAAAACGTAAAGGTAACTTCACCCAAGCGGTTAGAAATTACTCTAGCAAATGAAAGCTTATTTACTCTAGCAAAATAAGCTTAATATAATAGCTTATTTACTCTAGAATGGCTTATTTACTGTAGCAAATGAAAGAATTTAATAAGAAGAAAATTTTCCGTTTCATTTAGGCAAAAATAGCTGAGATATTTTATTTAAATAAACGACATTTTTTTCTCCATTATTCGTTAAGGCAAAAATATATTAATTTGGATCCTTTCTAACGTTTATGCCAGAGGAAACGATTCCTACAGCAAAATCAGTCCCAATTTAGATCAAAAACAACATTTGATAAACTCTTCTGGAGTTCCATGCGTTGGTAGAATAGATAGATATGACGGAAATTTCAAGAAAAAAAAGTCTATTATCAACCTTTCAACGATGGTAACGAAATCGAATTGTCAACACGTGAGTAGTTTGACGATCGGTAAACATCTGGTATTGAATTATTTTAGAAACATTTGGTACTGGTTGTTTATTTTATTAGGAAAATTACTTTAAAATTTCCTATCGTTATCTTATAAACTTTAATAAACTTGTGTATACTCTACTTGCCCCATATTCTTCTCGCATATATAGCACTGTCTCGTTTGCAGGTGACGTCACGCTGGAAAAAATGAAATAAAAAAAAATATATACATATACATATGTACCACTCGGTGGAGCAAGGGAAAAAAATGGGGATAGGTGAAGAAAAATTAGTTCCCATGCTTGCACATAGATGGCAGCGCGAAACCCGAACCTTGTACGACCGGTAGTAGGTAAACCCGTGGGTTTTCTCCCTGACGCCAACGGGTTTTACTAATCCCCTGGGTTTTCCCCCTGACGCCAACGGGTTTTACAACTCGTGCCACTGAGTGCAACGCCCGTCCCTTTGCTCTGCGACCACTGACAGCTACAGACGTGCGTTTTCCAGCTCCCGACTTTACCTCATAGTAACCTTTTCGCTTACTCTTTGGTTCAGTATTCTTCAGCATAGTCTGTAGTGGTCTTTAGTCGACGCACTACTGATTTATATTAGCTCTACCAATTCTAATTATTAATTTTTTTTCTCCTTCTTTTGCAGTGACCTGAGCCGGATTCCACCATGTCCGTTCCAGTTGCAGCGACGAAGGGAGTAGAGGAAGAGCGTGCCAACGCCACCACAGCCACCAAGATGGTTCCACCCGATGGAGGATACGGGTGGGCCGTCGCTGGTGGCTGCTTTCTCATAACCTTTCTCCTTTCAGGATTCGTCAAGTCCTTCAGCGCTCTGAAGGTGGCGATCTTCCTGGAGTTTCCTGATACATCTCCGTCCCAGGCGGCCTGGATCCCGGGGCTGCTAGGAACCCTATCGCTGGTCTTCTCACCGGTGACAGGGATCCTCATGTCTACCTTCGGATACAGGCCGCTCGTGTGTCTGGGCGGATTGCTGTGCAGCGCTGGCCTTGCCCTCAGCTACCTGGCCACCTCCGGTTCCTTCCTCATAGGTACCATTGGAGGCCTCATGGGGGTCGGTGCATCCTTTGCCATCACCACCGGCATAGTGTGCACTGGAAAGTACTTCACGACACGGAGGCCGGCAGCGATGGCCGTCGCCCTGTCGGGAGGCTGCTTCGGGGCCATGGCCCTGCCCACTGCGATCAACGAGCTGCTGCTGGCGGTCGGCCTGCACTACACGTTCCTCGTGCTGGCCGGCTGCTTCACGCTCATCGCAGTCTGCGGCCTGCTCTTCGTTCGGCCCGAGAACCGCTTCCGCGAGGTGCCCGCCGGCGGCAACAACGATGCCGTCGTCGTGACCCCCGCGGAAGCTGGAGAGCTGGCACCCAGATCCTGCGCGAAGGTGGTCGCCGAGAGGCTGTCCCTCCGTTTCCTCACGGACGGCCTGTTCCTCCTCACGAGCGCTTCCATCTTCGCGATGGGTATGGGCAACCCTCACTTCCTGCACTACATTCCCCAGCACGCCAAGTCGCTGGGGATCGAGAAGAGCAGTGCCATGCTGCTTCTCGCCTACTCTGCTGCCGGCGACCTGGTCGTGCGCCTCTCGTATGGTCTTCTCGCCAGCCGCTCTCCCCTGCCGAGGACAGCCGAATACATCGCGGCCGTCTCCGTCTCGGCTGCAGCCGTCATCTCACTGCCTTTCTGCCGCGAGTACTGGCAGCTTGTTGTTGCCTCCGTCGCCGCAGGAGTGGGAACCGGAGTGTGGACCATCCTGATCCCCCTCCTGCTTAGCTCGAATCACGGAGTCGACAACATGAACGGCACCTTCACCCTGGTGCGGCTCTTCCAGGGAGTGGCCAACCTCATCTACCCTCCCGTGGCAGGACTGCTCCGGTCCACCGGTGGCGACCGCGCAGTCCTGCTCTTCATGGGATCGAAGATGTGTGTGGCCACGGCCTTCGGCGTCGCCTTGCACGTCTCTGCTGTCTTGATCCAGAGGAGGGGTCGGGCGGCAGCGTCGCTCAAGGAACGGCTCGACGTCTTCACCACCGCAGTGTGATGTCGCAGCTATCGGGAAGTGGCCTCCCCTTCCGGGACTGACTACCATGTCCGGGAAGGGTTTGGCATCCTAAACAGGAAAAACTGAAAGAAGAATTAAGTGAAAATCAAAAAACCAAAAAAAAAAAAATATTTAAATGTTCAAAAATAAAAAAAAAAAAATTTAAATGTTCAAAAATAAAAAAAAAATATAAAAAATTTCTTAAAAGCAAAGAGAAGACACTCTCGCTGTTTCCTGTATGTTTGTATTGTTTGTATGTCACTTTTGCTGTGCATTGTATTCTTTTTTCTATGTCGTTGTAAAACTCTGCACATTGTGCTATGATACCAAGTCCACCAGAGAGACAGACAACTTTTAAACACGCCAGCGCAATGCGCTGCCAGTCCTAAGCCTGGATAAAGTGTGAAGGGAAGTTGAGAGTCACCCGACACTTCATAATAAGGTACAAAAGAAAAAAAAATAATTCACAGGTCCTCGACACCCAACCCACATAACCCCTTCCTCTTAGAGGAGGGGGGGATACACCGAAAAAATTTCACACAACCCCTTCCTATTGGACGGTGGGAATACACCAAAAAATTTTCACACGCTACCTACAACCAACCCACATAGCCCCTTCCTCTTATGGAAGGGGGGGGGGAGAGTACACCGAAAAAATTTCACACGATACCTACACCTAATCCACATAACCCCTTCCTTTTGGACGGTGGGAATACACCAAAAAAATTTCACACGCTACCTACAACCAACCAACATAACCCCTTCCTCTTATGGGGGGGAGAGTACACCGAAAAAATTTCACACGATACCTACACCTAATCCACATAACCCCTTCCTTTTGGACGGTGGGAATACACCAAAAAAATTTCACACGCTACCTACAACCAACCAACATAACCCCTTCCTCTTATGGGGGGGGAGAGTACACCGAAAAATTTTCACAGGATACCTACACCCAACCCAAATAACCCCTTCCTATTGGACTGTGGGATTACACCAAAAAATTTTCACAAGCTACCTACAACCAACCGACATGACCCCTTCCTGTTAGGGGGGGAGAGTTCGTCGAAAAAATTTCACACGATACCTACACCCAACCAACATAACCCCTTCCTCTTAGAGGGGGGGGGGAATACACAAAAAAATTTTCACACGCTACCTAAAACCAAGCCACATAACCCCTTCCTGTTAGGGGGGAGAGTACACCGAAAAAATTTCACGCGACACCTACACCCTAACCACATAACCACTTCCCCTTAGAGCGGGGGAATACACCAAACATTAAATTATTTTCACACGGCATCGAAACCCAATTCACAAAACACCTCCCTGTTATTTTGTTCGAAGGGTTGGAGGAGGAGGTCAGAACACTTAAAAAGTAAATTCACACGCTGGTGACCCTCCACCCATAAGTCTCTTCCTGCGTTTACATTAATCTCCGCCCTACCCGCGGTCAGTAGAGGACACCGATGGTATTGGAATGACCTCCGTCCGTCGGATGGGACATTAGGCCGTGGCTCCGTGTGCGGGAGGGCCATATCCTGTGCACGTTAAAGAACACGCTGGATGGCCTTGAGGGGAGTCTACCATCTTGTCCCCCCACTGGGTGATCCAGTGGGTACCCCCCAACCTACTCTGAGCCTTCGTGGTCTATGGGACCTGGACCTTTAGCCCAATGTGTGCAAAAAAAGTGCTGCTCAGAAGTAAGAAAGACCGACACGACCCAAGCGGTAGGAACAAGTGAGCAAATAAAATCCCAGGAATAATGCCAATTCCTAAGGAAAACCTAGAAAACCTTTAAAAAAAAAAAAATCCAGTGAATCACTCTACTCTAGGAGAAACAGCATATAACTCACGTCTGTGGAAAGCACAGGTATGGGCACGATCGAACCTCTAAGTGGATCGCACAACCCATAGACCCTCTCCTACAGAAGAACTAAAAGAAATAAAACGATAGTGTGACAAAAAAAAAAGGGATCGCATAACACACTTGCTCTGAAATTCTCCGTCGACAGGAAGGAAAGGGAATGGAAGTCTCCGTTCGATCAAAGGCCGAGTAAAACAACCACGAATCCATAGCATCGTTTTTCGAAGCCAACCGATAACAATTGAGGAACAACAATTGTTTTTTTCGAATTCCAATTGTTGCGCAGCGAAAATAATATACGATATGAAAGCCTTCAGAGAGTACTGTTGCGTAGGGCAGACCGTTGCTACGTCATATATAGGTTGTCCTTTGTTGTCAGATTTAGATTTTTCCGTGTTAGATTCATTTTTCAGTTTTACACTTTTATACCTCTCTAAAATCATCCGGACAATTAAGGGAAGTGTGGTGAGTAGCCGTTAGTTTCTTATGCAGTGAAAAATTATTCCGACAGAATTACCTCACACTAGATATACCAATAAATCGGAAAACTTCAAAATACGATGTCCCCTTATAAACTGATATACGTTTGCGAAATCATATAGAGTAATTAAAGGATATTCAGAAAAGCTTTTCCCAAACAAGCATAGCAGGGCAAAACGTAAAGGTAACTTCACCCAAGCGGTTAGAAATTACTCTAGCAAATGAAAGCTTATTTACTCTAGCAAAATAAGCTTAATATAATAGCTTATTTACTCTAGAATGGCTTATTTACTGTAGCAAATGAAAGAATTTAATAAGAAGAAAATTTTCCGTTTCATTTAGGCAAAAATAGCTGAGATATTTTATTTAAATAAACGACATTTTTTTCTCCATTATTCGTTAAGGCAAAAATATATTAATTTGGATCCTTTCTAACGTTTATGCCAGAGGAAACGATTCCTACAGCAAAATCAGTCCCAATTTAGATCAAAAACAACATTTGATAAACTCTTCTGGAGTTCCATGCGTTGGTAGAATAGATAGATATGACGGAAATTTCAAGAAAAAAAAGTCTATTATCAACCTTTCAACGATGGTAACGAAATCGAATTGTCAACACGTGAGTAGTTTGACGATCGGTAAACATCTGGTATTGAATTATTTTAGAAACATTTGGTACTGGTTGTTTATTTTATTAGGAAAATTACTTTAAAATTTCCTATCGTTATCTTATAAACTTTAATAAACTTGTGTATACTCTACTTGCCCCATATTCTTCTCGCATATATAGCACTGTCTCGTTTGCAGGTGACGTCACGCTGGAAAAAATGAAATAAAAAAAAATATATACATATACATATGTACCACTCGGTGGAGCAAGGGAAAAAAATGGGGATAGGTGAAGAAAAATTAGTTCCCATGCTTGCACATAGATGGCAGCGCGAAACCCGAACCTTGTACGACCGGTAGTAGGTAAACCCGTGGGTTTTCTCCCTGACGCCAACGGGTTTTACTAATCCCCTGGGTTTTCCCCCTGACGCCAACGGGTTTTACAACTCGTGCCACTGAGTGCAACGCCCGTCCCTTTGCTCTGCGACCACTGACAGCTACAGACGTGCGTTTTCCAGCTCCCGACTTTACCTCATAGTAACCTTTTCGCTTACTCTTTGGTTCAGTATTCTTCAGCATAGTCTGTAGTGGTCTTTAGTCGACGCACTACTGATTTATATTAGCTCTACCAATTCTAATTATAAATTTTTTTTCTCCTTCTTTTGCAGTGACCTGAGCCGGATTCCACCATGTCCGTTCCAGTTGCAGCGACGAAGGGAGTAGAGGAAGAGCGTGCCAACGCCACCACAGCCACCAAGATGGTTCCACCCGATGGAGGATACGGGTGGGCCGTCGCTGGTGGCTGCTTTCTCATAACCTTTCTCCTTTCAGGATTCGTCAAGTCCTTCAGCGCTCTGAAGGTGGCGATCTTCCTGGAGTTTCCTGATACATCTCCGTCCCAGGCGGCCTGGATCCCGGGGCTGCTAGGAACCCTATCGCTGGTCTTCTCACCGGTGACAGGGATCCTCATGTCTACCTTCGGATACAGGCCGCTCGTGTGTCTGGGCGGATTGCTGTGCAGCGCTGGCCTTGCCCTCAGCTACCTGGCCACCTCCGGTTCCTTCCTCATAGGTACCATTGGAGGCCTCATGGGGGTCGGTGCATCCTTTGCCATCACCACCGGCATAGTGTGCACTGGAAAGTACTTCACGACACGGAGGCCGGCAGCGATGGCCGTCGCCCTGTCGGGAGGCTGCTTCGGGGCCATGGCCCTGCCCACTGCGATCAACGAGCTGCTGCTGGCGGTCGGCCTGCACTACACGTTCCTCGTGCTGGCCGGCTGCTTCACGCTCATCGCAGTC